>JAHWFP010204479.1:25102-40771 GCA_023313725.1 Lithobius niger | reverse complement strand
TCTTAGTTCCAGAATGATACAAATGGCTTGTCTATGGTGATTAGCGGACTACACACAGGTGTGACGTATGAATTCAGCGTAAAGGCAGCAAACCACCATGGATCTAGTCTGCTGTCCGCCCCTCTACAAATGACCATGACTGGTAAGAGGACGCATTGCACAATTTAACCCCAGCGGTTCTAAAACCCTCTTTCATCTGTCTGCAAGTGGGGGGGGGGGGGGGAGGTTACATTCTAAAAGAATAATTTTAAAATTTAATTAGTTGTTTTTCATCTTAGGTCAGCACTGGAATAGACTTTATTTTAAAACTATAGTTTAAAGGGCATTATCTTTTGCAGCTTTGTTTTTAATTTTTCTATTTGTGTTGTCTGTATGTTTTATTGGTTTTCAGTTATACTTAGTTTGGATGCTAAGCTAAAGTTACCTTCCTTCTCTTTAAATGTACTGCAACATAATGGTTAAATGGCGCAGTGCATCAACTAACACTTACTCTGTACAGAGTAAAATTTTCATACAGAGCATGATTTTATTAACAACAACCATTTATGATTCTGGAGACTTCAACATTTACATTGTTGCGAATTTCATTTAAAAATAATGTTTAAGGTTTATGACCAAAATACAAGCTTCAAGTTAAAATTTGTTCTGGTTGCTGCTACAGTGTGATAGCTTTGGACAAAAATCAAAACCGTTATCTTCTGGACAACAAGCCAGTTAACCTGAAACGTGACAGCAGCCAGACGATATTCATTATCAAAGCCGCAAGTTTTGGTGGATCTATTTTTATCATCATCCCAGTTCTTTTTTTGAAGTATCCTAGTGGTTAGTCTACATGCCTAACATTGGGCCATATTTCGATTTGCTTTGGTTCACAATTGCTTCATCTGACAATGAGAGCCAGGGATGCTAAACCTCTCTTCCCCCGATCTTGGTTAATTAAGGCACCCATAGGTGAAATAAGTACGTATTACTGATTCAAAGCACTTGTGAAGCAATTGTGTCCCATATGGGAACCATTGACCTACTCAGTTAAACGTTAATCTTTCCTCCCTGTTGCCTTATTGTGCATTGAAACATAAATTGGTATTATGTGGGCAGACATTTACTCTCCTGGTCTGTGACAAAGTACTTCAGGGCATCAATTTGTAAACATTCCTTACTGCATTATGATAACATTACCAGACCACTTTAGTCTCCAAGTTTGTTCGTATAATAATCCCTTGTCACCATACGCTGCAGCAGTTATTCCAGCTGTACATTGGGAACAAAGGTATGTTTACACGACTTTGTTGTCTGTCAAAATGCAGCTGTAAAAACTGATCCCAGTTCTTTTATCGGTGAGGGGCAAAACGCAGAATACTACGTCCAGTTCTATGTAAATAACCACATCTTGCTGTTACTATGAATATGAACTGTGAAGAAGCAGTGCTGAAAAACTCATCCCCAGCATACAACTTTTGGAGTGGTCTCACCAACAAGTTTCCCTCACAAAATTAAGGTGCCATTTCCTGCCCACAAATTCTCCAATTCATCTGTTGAATCAGATAACATCAACGTAGCCACCAACCAGTACCACACCAAGGTCGGAATTCTGTGATGGAAAGGGGGCCCTCCTCCCCCCCCCCCCCCATAAAAAACTTGACTGCAAAAAAGTGTGAAGTTTTTTCAATTTTAAATATCATTTCATTTTATGAATTATAGTTCTTATAACTATGACAATAACACACCCAGATGCTAAACTTTAGGCACATCTTGGCTGTCCCATGGAAAGCAGTGCAGCTACTTTTCCCCATTAAGAATTTCAATTTCACTCCTGACAGTGATGACATAAAACCACAATGGCATCGACTGGTATAACGATATAATTTTCGACTAATGCTAAAATTTTTTGTCTTGCTCACCTAAATAAACAATACACGGATGAGAACAATGAATGACTGATACATTGTTCTCATCAGTGTATTGTTTGTTTAGGTGCGCAAGACAAAAAATGTTAACATTTGTCGAAAATTAAATCGTTTTGCCATTCGATGCCATTGTGGTTTATGTCATCACCATCAGGAGTGAAATTTGAAATTCTTAACCCTTCAACCACAAAATAATTGGATCTTCTTACACTTGCGGTCCGGTTATTTACAAAATAACATTCTTAAACTTGAAAGACCGCAACCAAGTCCCTTTAAAGCATTTCTCTAAAGAAATTTGCCCAGGCTGAGGAGAACCACTCTTAAGCCCAATTGCAACTTCTAAAACAGTCATTACCAACTTCTGAGATTTCCACTCAGCCAACACAACATTAGGCCCAGAATGTCAGCATATATACAGAGCAAACTTTCGGTAGATGTGTTGGCTGGATAAGTTAGAAGAAGAAGATCTTTATCTGATCAAAGCTACCACACTTTACTAGCAACCAACAAATTTTATACCATCTGTATCTAATGCATATGGGAGGATTAAAGCTACATTTTTCTATACTTTAATTGAATACTTTAAAGTAAAAATGCACTGTCTAGCAAACTTTGTGGTTTCTTATTATCTATAGGCTAATGGTTCAAATTTTTAAGGCAAAATAATTTCCATGCGAATATTAACGTAAGTTTAAATACATGCTCAACTTAATAGTCCAATTTTTTCATTACAAAATTATCAACTTTTCAGTCCACGGTTGGGTAAAACGAAGTAATAGTATGAAATATTGACTGGGTTCGTTACCATGACATTTGATTTCCTACCATTAATCCTACCATTTAATTTCAAGCCTATACTTTTTTTTTATTTTATTTTTATTTTGCAAATTTTATTTTAGGCAATGGGGTGGTAGAAGCAAGCACAGGTAAATATGTGTATTGCAGTTTTATTTTGTTATTTATTTGTTCTGTATTTATTTTGTTATTGTATTATTTCCTCACAACTGTGGCTTCATGGTAATACTCAAGGGTTACCAAAAGTTGAACTCTGCACATAAACACACTTTAAAATCAGGATATTAAAAATTAAATTTCAGTACTGATTCAGGATGGGGAGGGGTACATATTCTGAGTCATGGACACTTCACCGAAATTTACTACACCGACGGACAAATGACCGACACAAAGTGACCGAAAACAAATGAACCGAAAAACAAAACACCGACGGATATATGGCCTACGGATACATGACCGACGACCAAAAACTCGAAACAACAATCACCGACAGTGACATCAGACCGACAAGACAACATACCGAAATTGTTAGAAATGAGTAACAATAATAACCGTTTTTAGTACTACAATGTTGTAGCTGTGTTTTTAGCTGCAGTGTAGTACCAATTTTATTAGCAATAATTAACAAAAGAACTCATAATTTCTTACATTTGATCCTTTGGTCGAATTGGAAAAAATTAACCCTCTTTTAGGGTGGGGGAGAGGAAATGTGTATAGCAACAAAAAGCAAGATACAAACAACGTTAATGGAATTTCCGGGCGGCTGAACAATGCATTGAAAGGAATATGATGCTTTTCTAGCTCAAACTGTAATAAAAAAAAATACTAAAATAAAAAAAAAAGTAGCCTAATTATTTCGGGATTTACCTAGGACGAATTGGAATATTCTTTATTTCCGGGAAGGAGAAGGAGGGGCTTGGGGAAGGCAGCGAAAGCCTAATTATTTCGGGATTTACCTAGGACGAATTGGAATATTCTTTATCTCCGGGAAGGGGAAGGAGGGGTTTGGGGAAGGCATCGAAAGGAATATTTTACAATTCCTAGCTCAAAAACAACAACAAAAATACCGATAAAAAAAATTTCGGAATTTACCAAGGAAGAATTAGGAAATTACTTTCGTCATTTTTGCATGATGGGTGAATGAGGGAGAAGGAATAACAACAAAAAACACGATGCAAACAAAAATAACTGGTTTTTCGGGGGGAGGGAGCAACGACAAGGCATTGGAAGGAATATGATGCCTTCCTAGTTCACAAACAACAAAAAATAAAAATACTAATAAAAAAAAGGAATTTCGGATTTATTTTGGTTGGAGGTGGCAAGAAGGAATCGAAAGGAATATTATGGAATTCTTAACTCACAAACAACAAAAATACTAATAATGAAAAGAATTTTGGGATTTACCTAGGACGAATAGGAAGGAATTACATTTTTTTTGGAGGGGGGGGGATGAGGGGGAAGGAAAACAACAAAACACAAGATAGACCCAAAAAAACAAAAATAGCAGTTATTTCTGGTGTAGTGGTAAACAAAGCATTGAAATGAACTTGATGCTTTCCTAGCTCAAAGAAAATTACTATTAAAAAAAGAATTTCGGAATTTACCAAGCAAGAATTGGAAGGAAATGCCTTGAGGGGCAAGGGGATGAAGATATCGAAAGAAATATGCAATTCCTAGTTCACAAACAACAAAAATACTAAAAAAAAATTTAATTTCGGGATTTACTAAGGAGGAATTGAAAAAAAAAATTACTTTCTTTTTTGGGGGGGAAGGGGTGGGTTGGGGAAAAGGAATTGTGTATACACCAAAAAACAAGATACTCACAAAAATAACGGTATTTCTGCGTGAGGGAACAAATCATTGAAAGGAATATGATGCTTTCCTAGCTCTCAAATACTAATACAAAAAAGGAGTAACAAAAACGGCCCAAGAACCAAAGAAAGCTAAATCACACAAAAGCATTTCGGCCATCTGTCCATATGATCAAATTTCACTGTCGGTTAAAATACCCACGGTTATGTGCCTGTCGGTCAAGTGTCCAGAGGTCAAATGACCAACGATCATAAAAATTTCGGCCAAACATTTTCGGTCATACAACGACGATCAACTGTCTGGAGTTCACATGGGTTAAGGTAATAATGGGTGCTACCCATATTCTAAGGAGTTTAGTGCACATATTTGTACTTTTGTTACTTGGGTGCAGTATTTTGTATTACCAAGAGCACAGAGAACACATACTTGTTTCTTTCCTCGTACTCTGGATATTAGTAATCGGCAATAACAGTGATAATTGAATGATATCTTTTAGAATAATATTTATGCTAAATCATCTCTAGTCTATAGAACACCGTCAATAAGATCAAACGCTGCACCAAACAACACGTGCTGCTATCTTGTAATGGAGGTAAACACTCGCATTTGAAGCAAGCAGACGACGTTTGGCTGGTTTAGCTTCGTCCAACCCGTTTACGAATAACTGAATTGCTGGATATCGAATTGGTTTTGAATCGAAAAAAGGACGAACCCATCGAAACACACAAAACAAATTGTCTTTTTTAAATAATTAAGGTTGGGTTGTTACGGAAATCGGGTCAAAAGGTTGGGGCGTGAAAGCTAGCATTGTAGGCAACTTCAAAATGATTGAATCAATGTTTAAAATTTTTTTTGAAATGATGGATAATTACAAAACTGATTTCTTGTTCAGCTTAGCACTAATTTGAACAGATCAGTGTTTGGTTGACAGAGAAGTGCTTTAGTTACCAGTGCAGGATAAGTTTCGTTCTATTAACTCTTTACTGCCATTATACGTGCCAAACTGATTTTTTCAGAAGAATCTTCTAACTCTGCCGCCATCGCCATTGGTGTTGTTTTAACAATAATCGTAATTGCGGTCGCTGCAATTGCCTATCTGTTTATCAAGTAAGTGGAATAATTGGCTAAGCCGACTCTTAAAACAAAATGGCAACATGTGTTGTTACATTCTTATTTTGTATAATTGCAGACGCAGATTTCAGCCACACTCTTTAGGAGGTGTCTCCTTTGAAAACCCGAGCTACATGAGAGAAGGCAGCGGTGATGCCGTTCAGGTACAATATAACATAGTTTGTTAAAATAAGATGTTTACCAGTGGTATAAATTAGGTTGAGGCTAGGACAAGGTTTGGGTCAGTTTGTCGCATCTATCCATCAGTCAAAAAAGTGTGCCAGTGAGGGATTCCACCAAATTTTTTTTTTGCCTGTCCTTTATCTGTCGCACAGTATGTAACGTAAAATTTTTCATGTAACACATGAATTGCATGTCAGAAGTAGGTTGCTTACATACACAACGTATGTACATAGGATCAGGAGCGTATAGAAAACAGGAGCATGTCTCCTTAACTTCCAGTACTCTGCTCAGTCAGAAGCGTCTACAGTGGCGTAGGAGTTTGTTAGATAAGGCTCCACCTTTATGAGAAGGTTAGACGTGTGTGCCACATTCTCAAGGCTATGCTTAGGTCCTTTGTTTTTAAACAATAGGTGTTTAACATGGAAACAATGTCAAAGTATAACAAAAAAAAACAGACAATCTGTTGTTCGTAAGTTACCCTAGCCAACAATCAAAGCTAGCGATGCTTTTGTGGCACACATCTGCTTCATGTGATACATTTTAATTTTGATTTCAGACAACTTTGCGAAGGCGCAATATTGCTGCACCTTTTTTCGTTAGTACAGTGTACTAAAATATGCACTAATGACATACATCAGGCACGCACGCTCCTGTTGTTTTCTATACACCCCTGATAGGATTCGTACATGATCAAGTCATTTGTTTCTTTTTGATGACGTGGTTAGGGAGGAAAAACAATGTAAGAATCCTCTGGTTGACGTATTCGCTACAATTTAAGTTTTAAGCAGTTTCATATAAATTTCACTGACCAATACTAGTTGTGTTGAAAAATGAAGCTACATCACCTAGAACTTTTTTTCGTTACTTTTTTGTTAATATTGACAGAATGAGTTGCTGTGTTGGCTTGGCATGTGCTTTTGTACATTATTCACTATTTAATTTATTTTAATTAAAAACGAAAGAATATTGGACAGAGCATTATTACTTTCATCCTATGTAACTTGTCATCAACCCTCTCTGAGTGAACACCATGGTTAGCGGTCTACTGGTTTCCCCTAAAAGTCCTACAAAATCTTAGGTGGCAAATAAGTTCCATTAGTAGAAAAGCTATTTAAGTGGGATGTTTTATTTGAATTACCAGGACCAGTTCAAGTTTAGGGTGAGCAGTGATCAAGTGTTTGGTCTAAAGCATTAAGTCCTAAACTAAAGGATAGATTATTATAAGAAAAATTCCATTTTGTTGTTTGTAAAGTTACTCTTTACAATTTCAGATTAATGGTACCTATGATCGACCAAACGGTGGCCCCATCACTGGCGACGGTGGCTGGAAGTCTGAGACACTTCACACGCCTGACAATTCAGAAGCGCTATACGAAGTACCCAACGACAGTTCCACAGCAAAACGGAGTAAAACAGTCTTCTAGAATCACAGTTGCAGCAAATAAGATGGTTAAGAGGAAAACGTTGTACGACAGGTTGTGAAAAGTGACTTTTATTTTGTAAATAGATGTAAAAAGAAAATCAAAAAAGATGAATGTACAAAGAAGATGTATTCGTGTTTGACTTGCTTCGTGACAATGTTCGACTTTAATGTCGGCATGCATTTTTACAACGTAGACTGATTTTTACAACGCAACTCTCACCTTTTCATCATCTACCTTTACATGTCGTAGACTTTACTAACCCAATTTGTGCAAAGGAGAATCTGGGTAGAACGGCAAGTATCCTTAGATGTGTGTGAAAGATTGCCCAAGAGCCAGTTCTGAGTGCTTCACAATTGCGTAATACAAAAGCATAACTCTCACTTAGTGACAAACTTATAGAGCCATCATCGCTGGCAAATGTTGTGCAGCAATTACAGTTGTTAACCTGAAAAGTGCCACAACATCTAGAAACACGTTAAGTGGAGAAGTGCAGTTGTTTTAAGCCAAGGAAGAAGGCAAGGGAAATATGTGTTGATATCAGTGGATACAGACAACACTGACGACTTTTTTGTTAGTGGGTGTTTCGCGAATGATTGGCTAATGTGCGAGTGAATATGTCCGTTTACCAGCACGTTAAGCTGAAGTATTTTATAGTCAATTTTTTTCTTATCATATTTTTAATAGCAAACTACATTTTGTGGAGTATGGTTTGTGGTAGAGATCGCTGGATTTAGTGACATTGTCTCAGTACCACAGATAAAAACGACTTCGTAGTTTTTAAATAATTTGGTGTCTTTGAGTTGAAATATCAACAGTTGCAGGATCAAACATTTTTACTTAACAAATCAAAACGTTCACCTAAAACGAGATTTATAAATTGGACAGCGTATGTTTTTTAGCAGTACAGTAGGCTCCCTTTATAACGAACAACATAGAGTGCCAAATATGGCTCTTTATACAGGGTTCTTAATACAGAAGGTTCCTTTACAGCAAACTTTGAATAAGAAAATTTTAAAAAATTCGTTATACCGGAAAAACCTGACATAAAGTCTAACTTTATCTATATTTTAACCTTCACAATATTTGAAAGGGGTTCCTTCCATGGAGCTATTCCATGTGCATTATCTTTATGCAGATTTGTTAACACCATATGAACAGCAGGTGACCAATGAAATTGTTTAAAATAGTTCATTATGAGGAGAAATTCCTCATTCTGAGGTTCATTATATCGAGAGTCTCTGTAACTTTTTTGTTACCGTACCTAAATTGTTTTATTTTCTGCAATGTTTGTTCGAGTCAACTACAATAACAGTAGTTATTCAGTTCAGGATTCATACAGTCCAAGAATATTTTTTCAGTATTTTTCAGTACTATTTGAGCAGTAATTTGTTGTAACTGCTGGCTGAATCCAAAACTTCCATTAAGTTTTAAAGTATTTGAACTCGATTGGTGAGGAAAAACTTAACAAAAAATGCGTCAACAAATACGTTAATTTCTCTGATGTACTTTCTCTCCGTAGGGCAATCTTGAAATAAGGGAACATTACACTAAGATTGAAGGGCAGTTTCAGACACCTATTTCAATGTTTGTTTATGTGTGGAGTTTAAAATGAAAAGATATTTTAGCCATTAAGAGACAAATTTGTAACAAAACATTCCTTCATTCGAGTATCTGGTGTACAGTATATAAGTTGAAATGTGTCGTGATTCAAAAGTATGCATAGCCACTATTGTGTTCTTGTTACACTTATAAAGCAGTAGCTACGTAGGGCATTTACAGTGGGCAATTTGCAACTTTGTGAACTTTATCATTTAAACTAACTTTAAAATTATTTGGAACTACTGGCATTAACAGACACAGCTGAGGCGTCCTCACTTTTGTGTTTTCTAAATCGTTGGAATCCAAATGCTAGGAAAAAAAACTATAACACTTTAATTGCAAAACAATAGTTTCATAACAAGCAAACACCCATCGTAACATGTCTTCAGTTTCATTACATTTAAAACTATATGACTGCAAATTTGCATTTTCAAAATTTTAAATAGCCTGTCTTTAAAACTTTTTGAGGCTTGACTTCGTGTTAGAAAATCTTGTTTAAGGTCGTCAGTTGTTCAGGGATTTTTACGCAGAATGTTCTTAATGTGTGACACAGCATTTCAGGGATTTTAACCCAGCCGCATACTTAATCCGTCAAACCGATTGTCGATCTGATGTAGGATTTGATTACAGGTACCTCAGTTTGAAGAAAGATTTCAGCTGTTGCCACAGTAACAGACTGGTTCAGAAATAAATGGTTATGATTCGTGCCTTAACCAAATTACGAGTTACCAAATCAAATTCATTTATTAATACAATACATAGAGACTCGGTTTCGTCAAGCTTGGGGGTCCTTTGGGGACGTTCAAGTATTATGTCATCAGGAAGGGGGAGGGGGAGAGTTTGTCCGCTGGTGACGACTGATCAAGAAGGGGGGAGGGGGTGGTCAGTTGATGACGTAAGCACCGTTATCCCAGTAAAAGGGGTGGAAAAATTGCAAAAAAAAAAGTCCTCAGAAAAACCCATGGAAATACAAGGAAAACACCCCATCTTGTGTGTAGGGGGGGGGAATCAAGTTAGAAATGACGAAATACTGGAAGGGGGTTTGAGCAATTGATGACGATCTATGATGAGGGGAGCAGCGGGAGGTTAAAAATGGCCAATTTCTTGATGACGTAATACTTGAACGACCCCTTTGACTCTGTCAACCCCAACTGGTTTCCTGTGAGCAATTTATTTCAGTGTAAATGTAGGATGTGTCACAATTTACTTTACAACGGTTGTTTGTGGTGCCAATGGTAGAATTTTTTTCTGGAAGGGTCGCAATTTACTTTACAACGGTTGTTTGTGGTGCCACTGGTAGAATTTTTTTCTGGAAGGGATATATTTACGACACCCCCCCCCCCTTCCGCCAGTGATAATTTTTGCGCGTCCTTCTCAGACCATCAATGTCAAAACAATTTGGCACAGTCATAATAACTTCAATTTTCCTTCTGGCTTTCCCCCAACTTGCTTTGAGTTTCGGTTATGACTAAGGTATTCCAATTCTGTTGCAAGGATTTTACAGCCTAAAGGACAAAAATGACAATGCTAACGTTTGTTGCTTCAGCGGGAGAAATTAATACTTTAACAAACATAAAGAACAAACTGTAAAGGTTTTTTTTAATTTGCTCGTTTTTCGTTACCGTGATGTAAACTTATGATTGTAGTGTTACTTTTCTAAGTTGATCGCTTATCACCGAATTTTAAAAAGGTTCCTTACAGTTTGTTCTTCATGTGTGGTAAAGTGTTAATATCTCCCTTTCATGTCTTCAATTTACCACTGTAAATGCCGGTAATCGGTATTTTCATTTCTTGCTTGTAGTTAAATAAATGGGAAAGAAGCAAGTATTAAAAAAAAATGGCCACATCCTTTTAGCCTTGTTTGGTGCTTGCTCCCCCAGACCCTCTGCTAGCTATGGTACTGCCTTTTAATTTAAAGGGATTTAAAAGGAATTTTTGCTTGACTGTTTAAAATGAGACATTTTTACACTTTCTACGAAGAAGAATAGGAGTTGCATTGGTAACGTCCTAAGCCTGTAGTTTGCAGTGGTACAATAACTGAGTACTGTTATTATTATTTTAAATACAGGATTTGGACAGTATGTTTGAGCTACAAATCCTTTTACAACTACATAGTCAATTGTTAGTCGGTGCGATTAACTTGGCTAATAGGATTGACTTCGACGGCCTTTCCCTGGTTGAATGATATCACTTCCTTCAAAGGCCGGTCTTTTTTGGAAACTTGGCGGGTTTTTCTACCAGTTTGGGTTTTGGGTGGTCCTGTTTTACAAATACATAAGTCATTTGTGTTTTACCTGAGGTAAATTAAGTCCCAAATAAGTCGGTAAACGGGCGAGGAAAATTTTGACCAATTAGATTATATAAATTTGAGGAAGATGTCAACGAAAAACCTACAGCAGACGCTATATAGAATTCAATAACAACGAATGTTGGTCAATATTAGGACTTTTTCCCAGTATGACAAAATACAATGGCCAGTTAAAACAATTTTATCTACTACAAAATGCATCCACCTATAATGAAATTTTAAATGGCGTGGGTTTCATGTGATCATAGCTCAGTTCGTAAATCGGTTAGTGTATGGATCTAAGGGTCTAATTTTTATATTGATATATTGGCTGCAAATTGAAGAAGCGATGAAGCTCCTGATATGATCAAACCCTCGAGTACAGTGAATCGAAGTTGTTCTGGGTTAAATTTAGCATTCTGTTAAAGGGGATAGTATACATTTTGCTCTGATGTTAAAAATAAACTCCTTCACTCTTTTTTTAATGAAGAAAAACTGTTGTGCAGTCTACGTTGCACTTTTCCCTTTTTAAATTAAAGGCCACTTATATCGGTTTTTTTGTGTGCTTTTGGTAACCTGTATGACCCTTTACTTATATAGCCTTTACTATACAGCCTTCTGGATACAAGAGAAGCTGTGAGAACACATTACATACATTCAATACAACAGTTTCATTGGGCACCAATTTTAGCTTGGAAAGTGCTGAAATTGCCTACAGATGGAACTCGAAATTCGGACTCGAGCGACTGAGCAAGTCCGCGTAGCTCGAGCGTGTGCCAAACGCTATCACGTCCCAGGCAGCGTGGGTATGTTTACTTAACGTTAAATTACCTGTCCACAAGTATTGTTTTCTCGCAGTAATCTGCAAAAAATGTAGGTAAATATTTAAGGTGAGTTTGTTCTTCATTCAACCATTTGTCCAAAACTATTGGTTGCTCATGAAGAGTTTATTCACACTTATTCAACCATTTTTTTCAATAAATTTATTCTCCGCTTATTCAACCATTTTCTCCACAACGTTTAAGATATGGAACACATCTTCTCCCGTTATTCAACCATTTCCCCCAACATTTGCAGTATATAGAACGTTTATTCTCCCATTATTCAACCAGTTTTATGACCGTTGCTCATTTCAACTACTCAACGATAAAAGTTACAAAATAGTTAAATGTTAATCGAAATACGGTTCTTTAAAATATTTTGACCAATGTCCCATAGTTTAACATTAAATAAACATACCCATGCTACCTGTATTATCTGACTACGCTTGAACTACCTCAGTCGGCTGCGTATCCGAACTAGCAGCACCGTATGTCAGCAGTAATTAAGGCACATTCACCAAACTAAAAAAGGCACCTATTGCAGCGTCTTGTTGTATCGTAAAGTGTTGTGCAGGTGACCGAAAGGTAAATTATGCAAGTAATAATCAATGTACTTTCCGTTTAAATGGCGACCAAAATTCTCCGTCAACTTTACATAAAGTTACTACAGTAAATCCTCAACAGTTCGGAAATCTTCCAAGTTAAATCTTGCAGATGGTAGGAACAGTCCTATCATCTCTTTGATTTAACCTCCTGATGATGTAATTCGAAATATTTATGAAATACTGACGATGGGCTAAATTTTGGTGCAAGTCGGGTGACAATTTTTATCCCGATTTACACACGAATATACCCCAACGAGATATATGTATTTTTTATTAAATTACTTTGGAGGGAGGGTTCATATCTTTAAATTAAAAATAAATTATTGTTCTTACTCAGGAAGGTGGGTGTCGCTAAACCATTTGTACCACATGTTGGATCTGCCTCTGATGAAAGTAAAAATTCCACCCAACTTGTATGAAATAGCAGATTTTAATAACTTCGCGAGTACCTACCCCTGTACTGGGGAGACTCAGGATAAGGCTAACATGTTAATCTCCTGACACCCCGTCTACAAAAATATAAATGCTCGATTTTTTAAAACTGCTGCTGCCGTCTTTTTAAGAAGAAATGGCAATGGCAATTACAGTTACCATTTTGCCTGAAGAAAGCATGCACCACTGCGTTGGTCTTCTTCTAAAACTGCGTTGGCAGCGGATAATTTTTAGATTTTATGAAACTCACCACTGGGTGATTCGGGCATCCTTTTTACTCCTTTTTTTCTCTGCATATGTGCAAAAAGGTAAAAAAAAAATGTACTGTAGTGCTCATTATTCAAAGTGGTCACCATTCGCCAGCTAGCAAGCAAAACACAATATGCGACCTGAATTTTAGTCTCTCTCCAAAAAAGATAACTAACAATGGCAACTAACTCAAACAGCCCACTAAATCCCATGAAACGTACAAGTTAAGAGACAAAGTGTTTACAGTGTTGTGCTCATGCTTACAAGGGCTACTCAATTACTGTTAACATTATTGCAGTAATTGGCTTAAATATCATTTTACTAAGCAGTAAAGTATAAATTTTAAAAAAGTGCATTGTTTTCAGATATATATTGATTAAGCAGTGAGTAAAAACAAGAAAATCGCATGCTGTTTCTGAGATCGGTCACCAAGTGACGATTATTGCCGCATTCATATTTGAGAAGCCTGGTTTTGCTACAAATACACAATGCCCGACTTTGCAGACTACTTGCTATATTTTCAGCATTAACTGAAATATATTGGCATCACAAAGTTTGGCTTACGTGTAAATCACTTCACAATAAGCTTGATTTACGTTACGTCGCAAGCAACTGACTTGGTTCATATCTGTATTATTTACTTTCATTAGCCAATTTGGTTTTGTTTTATTGTACAATTAATGCATCTCTAAATCGGCTGTGTTTTAATGTCTGTGTATTACTTGTTTTTAGTAGGCGAATCGACGGGTGGCCACGAACATGCCTTCCACATTTGTCCTTGCGTAAATGTTACATGCAGACTAATTAGACAAGAACTGTAATACGTGACTCCACATTTGTGACATTGAATATTTGTACCATAAAAGCTGCACGCAGATGTTGTAGATAGCCATCTATCACTGTTATCAACATTCCATTATGATTTTATTGAGGTGTTTTTTTTTCCGTACAGAATAGCTTTATTTACCCCAATAAAGTTTGTTAATTGACATTGAAGCTTTTCCATTTTTTTAAACTTGACTGCATTTGTGTCGAGGAAATGTGTGTTTACTCGACTGCTGTCTTCAAACTTTTGCCTGAAACCCTTCGTAACTGACATGAGCACGAAAATAACGAATTCCAACTACGATAAGCCAGTATTATGAGGGTTCAGTGGGTGCCAGAGCATACTGGGCAAAGCGTACCTAAGTGGACAGCTCTCTAACCCTCTAAGCCATGAGAAAACAAGATCATAACACGTCTCCAACCTATGGGACTCTAAAAATAACCTTCATTACTTGTACTGGCCCCAAGGGACCAGTCATTAATAGCGACGTATGAAGTTCGAGTTTGACTTCTAGTGCTGGGGCATGTGTTATATGGTGGGCATCGAATGTTAATTCTTGGCATTATGGATACTTTTAAGAGGAGGTTATTCTGATCCCAAAAAAATGATGGTGACATTTTTTCCTGACACTATAAAGATATATTTCAACGCCATGTGTGAACAACACCCAATTTGGAACTTTTGCGATAATTTCTATTCGTATTTTGTGTTCCTATAACAAATATTAGCATATTGAGATAAAAGTTGTTTGAAGTATTCTCAAACCACCTGGACCACCTGGACAAAATAAAAAAAATAATTGACCGTAAACGCTCAGATAAACAAATGCCCATTTCTACAATTTCCCTCATCAAAGTTTTAGTTATTTTTATATTCGGGTACACCCACCCTTCTAATTTAAGCAATGAATGACAAAGTAATGCTACTATTGTTGTAGAAACAATGCCGCCAAAAATTATACAATCGGTAACTATAACCTAACTCGCTGCAATTAGGTAGGAACATGCGCGCTGCTCCCCCGGCATACTGCCGCTCGTGTGGTTTGTTTATAATTTGTTGTAATCTTACATGAAATTACGATAAATTATAAAGCTGACGCTAGTTAACAAGTCATAGTCATTGATGGAGTGAACATAATTTTTCACACAGCATCATCACTTGCTTCTTTCTGCATAAAAGTGCTTCTTTCTGCATAAAAGTGCTTCTTTCTGCATATCTTTCTAAAATTGCCATAAAAACTCTTCTCCCATTTCCATCGACCTACCTATACGAGACTGGCTTCTAAACCGTGAGTGTCATTAAGACAAAATATAGAAATAAACTAGATAGTAGGCTCTCCACTACGCGTTGCTTTATTCTCGATCGAGCCACGGATTGACAAGCTATCAAAAAATAAACAGGCTTACTCGTCCGATCGTATTAGCTGCGCATGTTTAAAATAAGTAAAAAAACATTTTGTTAACAAACTAATATTTTAAAAAGGTTGCCATGTTTTAACCTTAACGATTTGATAAATAAATGCGATACATTGTGAACAAATTTCTGTTATAAATCAGCACCGTGGTGGCTATGGTGTACCTGGGGTTAGGAGGCGGGGAGAGAAACGTCGATTTTGCTAT
>JAHWFP010204479.1:7589-25002 GCA_023313725.1 Lithobius niger | reverse complement strand
CCACTACTCTATAATGTATGTCCCATTACTTTTTTTCCATATCTCCTACGATTTTCGAAAAACAGCCATTTTGGCGCGCCATTTGGGCCTATTTAATGCCCATCGATGTCTCAATTTGCCAACTTTCAACCACTGCTGCGTCGTTTCTAATTTAGTTGGATGACTCAAATTAGGTTCGTTTGAAAGGTGGGAATGTCCTCTTTGGATCAAGTGTAATTAAAAGGGTCTACCATTGTTAGAGACAGAGATATGCCCGTTTTACTAAGGGCTGCTATCACAGTCACCGTTCGACGTTTCACTCATTTTCAACTTTCATCTGCTATTCCGACATTTCTAAATTAGGTGGATGACTACAATTAGATTCATTCGAAAGGTGGGAATGTCCTCTTTACATCAAGGGTAAATAAAAGGGTTTATCGGTGTTAGAGACAGAGTTACGCCCGTTTTATTAGGGGCTGGTATCACATTCATTGTTCGATTTTTCACTCATTTTAACCTCTCTGCTGCTAATCTGACGTTTCTAATTTAGGTGGACGACTCCAATTAGATTCATTTGAAAGGTGGAAATGTCTTCTTTGCATCAAGAGCAATTAAATGGTCTATCGTTGGTGGGACCGACCTACGCCCTTTTTACTAGGGGTTGGTATCACAGTCACCGTACGATTTTTAGGTATTTTTCAACTTTAAACTGCTATCTCGACGTTTGTAATTTAGGTAGATGACTCTAATTAGGTTCATTGAAAAGGTTGGAATGTCTTCTTTCGAATGAATCTAATTGGAATCGTCCACCTAAATTAGATATGTCAGAATAGCAGTTGAAAGTTGACAAAGAGCGAAAAATCGAACGGTGACTGTCATAGCAGCCCCTAGTTAAAAGGGCGTAGCTCGGTCCCTACCAAGATAGACCATTTAATTACCCTTGATGCAAAGAAGACATTCCCACCTTTCGAATGAATCTAATTGGAGTCGTCCACCTAAATTAGAAATGTCGGAATAGCAGTTAAAAGTTGAAAAGAGCAAAAAATCGAACAGTGACTATGATACAAGGCCCTAGTAGACCCTTTTAATTTCCCTTAAAGCAAAGAAGACATTTCCACCTTTCGAATGGATCTAATTGGAGTCATCCACCTAAATTAGAAACGTCAGAAAAGCAGTTTTAAGTTGAAAATGAGCAAAAAGTCGAATGGTGACTGTGATTCCTGCCCCGAGTAAAACAGGCATAGCTCGGTCTCTCACAATGGTAGACCCTTTTAATTACACTTGATCCAAACGGGACATTCCCACCTTTCAAATAATGAACCTAATTTGAGTCATCCAACTAAATCAGAAACGACGCAGCAGTGGTTGAAAGTTGTAAGTTGGGCAAATTCAGACATCTATGTGCATTAAATAGGCCCAAATGGCCCAAAATTGCGTTTTTCCCGAAAACCGCAGGAGATATGAAAAAAAAGTAATGGGACATACATTATAGAGTACATTACTTCAAACAGCTTTTATCTCAACATTCCTATTTTTGTTATAGGAACACAAAATACGAATAGAAATTATCGAAAAGTTCCAAATTTGGGGTGGTTCACACATGGCATTGAAAAATATCTTTAGAGTGTCAGGAAAAAATGGCACCATCATTTTTTGGGATCAGAATAACCTTCTCTTAAAACGTACCCATAGTGAAAAGAATTAACATTCGACGCCCACGGACCTTGGCTTTGCAACATGAGCCCCTACACTATTCATTTTGTAAACTCGACTCGATCTGAAAACTTCAACTCAATTTTTTTGATTTTCGCCGAGTTATGAAAAAGATTTTCTTTGAAAAATTCCAGAAAAATTTATCTTCTTTAAGCCTACTTAAATTGTATAGAATTAATTAACAAGCTCAAAACTGGACTGACTTGAGCAAACTGAACAGCAGAAACTGTATTGTTGTATGGGGCTCCATTCCGCTGAATGACACCCACTGTTAGGATTTTAATTAAGCCTAATTAGTCTTTATAACAGAAACAATACAGCTAATTAATTATACGCATATTTTCATAAATATCATACATTTATTAAATGCATGAATCAAATATTACTCATGCTAGACAAAAATGGTTCCAGTGACTAATACACACAGGGGGCACTTTTAAGAAGACCGAAAAAATGTACATTCCTTTGTAAATTGAACTAGCGTAATTACTGCTATTGTTAAGTTGAGGACATGGCATTCCTAACTATGGCATTATTTACGATATGATCAGCGAAGCATAGAATTTTCAGAAGGAATGCCAATTAGTTTTGATTGTCATCCATGAACGATCTTTCTCCTAAATGCTACAATTAATCAATTGCACGAAGGTGTGCAGGTGACAGTTTATTAAGACAGCGAGCCACTCAAGTGCACAATACAGAGAATCAGCTGATGTGCCTCGGAACTTGCAATACTGAAAAACTGACAATAGGGCACTATAATAAATCAATAGATTGCTAGGCGATAACGCACTCGTATTTAAACGGGCTTCAGGAATGTAGCATTATCATTCGACATTGTAAGGTTTACATGTTGCAACCATTCTCTGAGCCCTGCTATTCACGGACGGACCAAGCCATTCTGCCACGCGCCCGACGTAAATAGCCAGGAGAGGGAAGCCGAGTGACCGAGCATCAGCCACAGCCGAGCTTCATGCTAGCTAAGATCATTTCCGTAATTATAACAACGATTGTTGTACTTGAATGGTAGTTAAAGCAATACGCTTAACTCTTTAAGGCCAAGCATTATTTAAGAATCTTTTATTAGGTTTATTCCAATTGATTCGTAGTAAGAATGCCAATCGCCAACTGTTTGGTGAATTAATGTAATCAAACCGATCTTGAATCACCATCGTTATAACTCGATTTAATTGAACATTGTGGGGCCAATATTGTGTACAACGGAGAATCGATTAAAGGCCCCAGGTTGTTGTTGAATTGTTGTTTATCATTACAGCTCCTTATTTCAGTGCAGTGTTATATTTAGGTTGAATACAACTAAGCTATCCTGACAATAATGGTTTATTTTGGGTCAATTGCTCGCTAAAATAGATCATTACAATGGTGTCAGAAATGGGATTCTATTACCTTAAATTTACCGAAGATATAAATAGTAGATATTTTTTTGAAAAGCATTCAGTTGTATTTAGATCAATTTATTTTGAGATTTTGGCATTTCATAGTGTTGAGACTTGAATTTTAGTTCGAAAATACATTTTTTGGAGGAAAATATTCAAAATAACGATCGTTAGCCGTTAGTTTGTTTACAAACATTTTGCACTTAGTTTGCGGGAAAATTTAGTAGCCTACCTTCAGGAGGCATAGAGTGTATAAGCTTTGTTGGAAAATAACATTATTAATTTTCTGAATTTTAGTGGTTCTTTTGTGGTAAATAGCAGATTGGCATATTGGCTATTGCAAAGTATTTTCAGTGTTGAATATTATATGTATTTAAAGGAAAACTGCATTTAAAGGCACCACTTTTTTAAACCAGAAATTGGACATTTTGGTGATTTTGGCAAGTTATAGGCCTAAATCAAGTGTTATTTAATCTAGTTTATTTTCCACTATAGGAAAAATTATTTGTGCTGATATTTTATGATCTACACCATGCTATTGCTATGGCACGCCAACAGATTTTTTATTAAACATTTTTCATTATCGCATTTTTATTTTCATTATCGGCCTGAATATCCGTTAACGGAAATACTTAGTCGATACTGAAAATTAAATTACGATAATGAAAAATGTTTTCTGTTCACGAAAAACATTTTTTATTATCGACAAGTAGTCGTAATTTCACATCATGGAAATTCAATTGCTGTTAAAGAAAATTCCGATAATGTAAAATAAATTTATTGAAACATCATGTCAAAGAGGAACAAATATATTATCCAATCACATGAAAATAATTTTCCGTTAACAAAAATTAAATATCCGTTAACGGAAATTCAATTTTCGTTAACGAAAAATGATTTTCCATTATCGAAACTAGTATTTTTCATTATCGAAACTAATATTTTCCATTATCAAAACTAGTATTTTTCATTATCTATGCAAGTATTTTTTATTATCGAAACTAGTATTTTCCATTATCGAAACTAGCATTTTTCATTATCGAAACTAGTATTTTCCATTATCGAAACTAGCATTTTCCATTATCGAAAATAGTATTTTTCATTATCGAACTTTAATATACCATTAACGAAAAATGATTTTTCGTTCACAGTAAGTCATTTTCCATTAACTCGCAACACACTTGTTATTCTTCCCATTTCCTTTACTACAGATTTATTTTTCGTTAATGAGAATTCGGTTTACTGTCTCCGTAGAAATTTGAATTCTTACAAATTCGACAACCGATAATGAAAATTCAATTCCGATAATGAAAAATGTTTTTCGTGAACGGAAAACATTTTTCATTATCGGAATTGAATTTTCATTATCGACCATGTATTTCTGCTAACGGATATTCAGGCCGATAATGAAAATTAAAATGCGATAATGAAAAATGTTTAATAAAAAATCTGATGGCATGCCATATATTGCCCTTATCGGTCTGTTAACTGCTATATAAGCTTATTATTTTCCATATTTAAAGGAATTTTCAGTGTTTTGAGTTGCAAATTGCAGTGATTTTTTGTGTGCTAGTATTTGAAATATTGTGTTTAAATAAGGATTATAGCTAAAAATCAGGTTAAAATCTAGTATTAAATCATGCCTAAAACCATGCTAGAGGCACTGTGCAGGTTTCTTCAAGGGGTAGACCAATTAGAAGGCCCTCAAATCCATGCGATTTTGTAGAATTCACTGACGGTTCAGTCAGTACCCCAAATCTGGATAATACTAACACTACTCCAGATGAAACAGATTCCGAATCGGAGCACACCGATACCATTGATACCATAGACACCGTTAATGATGCATTAAATTAACCACCGGTTAGATGAGTTCAGTCTCGTTCAACAAAGAGGCCAAATCAAAATAGAGGTAATTCTAGGGGTAGAATGCATTCTAGATCCCACACGACAATCGTGTACCACGGGATACCCAGGTACCACCCAATTCTAAGGTACCACTCAATTCTCAGGTAACCCAAATAACTCTCAAGTACTGTTGAATTTTCAGGTTCAGATTAATCCAACTGTGCCATCAAACTTGAACGTGCTATTAAATTTAAACGTCTATTAAATTTAACAACACCATCAAATTCTCATGGCCTATCACAAACTCAGATGCAAAATAATGCTCAAATGCCAGTTAACGTTCAAATACCGTTAACTTCCCAAGCACTGAGTCATTCCCAAGTGCTATTCACCCCAAATGTGGTAATAAATTCCCAAATTCCACCGGATAATCACACACCATTAAACGTCACCCCAAACCAAAGTAACGGACAATCAAACAGTGTTGACGAACATTTGGTTCAAAGAATTTTAGATCATACTTTAGCTACAGGCTTGCAAGCAACAAATGATAATGCTAGGATAGCAAGCGAGAGTCAACTCAAAGTGTTAAAAACTATAGCCGAGTCATTCCAAGTTATTCAAAATAGAGATCCGCAGGGAAAATCAAGGCTTTGGGAAGAACTTCGTTCTTCAAAAAAAGCAACTTTGCCTTTTTCAGGTGGTGATTCACTAGATATTTTCACATTTGCATTAATGGTAGAGAATCTACGCACCCTTGACTCTACATTAAAGGCTACCAAATCAATTTCAGTTGCATGCAGCAAATGCTCGGGAAAAGTAGCGATCTAATTACATATGAATCTCCACATTGCTAAATCTCAAAGTTGGTTAGCATTTAAGGAAAATTTAATCGATAGATTTGGATGTGAAGTTATAATCCCATATAATTTGTTTCACGCAACTCGTTTAAAAGAAGATGAAACTATCGAAGCATTTTCAGCAAAGCTAGAGAAAATGACTTCACAGCTTTGGAGAGTTAAACCTACAGACACCGCAGCTCAATGGGAGTATAAACAAATAGCTAAGGACGAAGGAATGCGTTCAGCTTTTCTTCACGCAATGCCACGAGAAATCAAATTGCACATTACTTCACAAATGTACACTTCATTTCGTAACATGTACAACGCAGCTATTTTCAAACGTTCAGTTTTGGCAGGTTATCAAGGAAACAACACTAGTCTTAATTCTGCTCAGTCAGTCGAAACTGCAGGAAGTAAACAAGCTTCAAACACGGAAGTAAATAACCTTGCTTTTAGCACAATGCTGGACTAAATAAACTCGTTAGACAAAGGGATAACCAAACTGCATAATGCTAAACCCAAACTAAATGAGGCTAAGGTTAGCGCTGTTAACACTAAATTGCCACACACTAAGCAGTGCTGTCGCTGTTTAGGTCACGGGCATTCAAAAGTGAGTGCCAAACTAAAAACGGAAACGTACAACGTTGTAGACAACGTAACAAAGACCGTTGGGATACTTCAGAAACCCTACCCAAAAATAATAATAACAGGGGCAGAGGCGGTCACGGAGGAAACCAATATAGGGGTAATAGCCGTGAAAAACGTGGAAACTATTTTTCAGGATTTGGAAACAGGGATTCAGTACAGTTTAACAAGAAGAGTAACAACCCTTATGCATTTCAAACCAATAACAACGGTTATAACAACACACGTGGCCAACAAAACCAAAATTACAGCAATAACAATGACAACGGTAGACAAAATCAGCAAAGGCAAAATAACAACAGTAACCAAAATCAATTCCCACAACACTCCACAGACGCAGACCAAGGTAATAATTCTAATCAGTGTGATAATGGTTCCAAAAATGTTCTAGTAGCCTGAATATCAACAGGGATTCAGGTCAAATAAATAATCAGTCAGAACAGAGCAGTGACGATCAAACTCCACACGTCAGCTTAGTTCAAGCACAAACAAATGAAATATAATGTTACTCAAACTAGTGAAATAAATAGTACGCACATATTGAAAGCGAAGTGTATTCCTTTATTTTCAAATGATGTAGCGAACAAATTAATGCTCAAATTGTATTCCAATGCTGAATGGCATCAACAAAAACTTGCTTTACGAGATCGTACATTAGCGTTACCACGTTTAGCGTCATATTTTGGTAAAATTCCTTCAAAATATGCTGTAAGATCGATACAGGGTAATCAAAATCTCATAAATGAATTTACAGATGCTTTAAAAACAGTTAACGATAAGTATGGCTTAACTTGCAATTCAGTGATCGTAACATTATTTGAGGATGGATTGGATTCCACTAACTTTTACACAGAGTTAAATACTGTATATACTAATAAACCAATGGTTATTGCTTTATTAGACGGTGAACGTACAGTCCAATTTAAGCACACGAGTGAAACATTTTACAAAGATGGAGTTAAAATGCTTTCAGGTAATTCTATAGGCATCTCGCATACAGCACAGAAAGATTGGAAAATTCGAATTCTAACAGTTATAGGGGTCAACGATCCTACTATTTGCTTGACGTTTTGAGACAGCAAAAGCATCGGCAAGCCAAATCTCTCACCAGCGAAACACCAATCGCTGAGCGAGCGAGGAAACTTGCTTACGAGCATTTCAGCTCAAACGGGCAACAGATGGTACACGAAGCACCACCTAGCGTCCGAGGTTGACACTAGCAGCAGAACCGAGACCCAAAACGAAGCATCGCTTGATTCAGAACAAACAGCCCCTAACGCTGACAGTGTTCACGTAAATACAGTTTTAAATAAAACTAACGTTAGATATTTGCGTCCACACTTAGTGTTTGATGTTGGAAATGGACCAGAGATATGTTTATTAGACACTGGCTCATCACTTTCGCTAATTACTAACACAGCAGCACAACGTATGCTTAGAAATTTCAGTGTAAAGTGTACTATGCTTACGATGCCTACGCCGGTAAGTTTACGTGGTGTAGGAAATAAACAAATTAAAATGGATAGGAAAATAGTGACTACTATAGAAAAGGGTGAATTTTCTAGAAATCAGGAATTTGCAATCGTACCTGATGGTTCTTTTGGTAAGATTTCAGTACTATTAGGATACGATTTCCTGTTTAACAAGTCAGATGCATTAGCGATAAACTGCCCTGATAAAGTTTTAAGAATCGGTCATTTAAAATTCCAAATATCAGCATCGCCAGAATTAGCTCATGTTGCCTATAACCAAAATAAGGAAATAATAAATAGAGAAAATTACAGGCCTAACCATACTAACGTAACCACGCTTAACATAGCTACAGACGAAGAAGGTAATGATAATCCTAAATCTACATGGAATTGTAAGCCTAAACAACAATTCGTAGATATTACAGTCTCTTTATTATGAGACGAGGTAATGCCACCTAATTGTGAGTCCAGAATTACCGGAATTTTACATTTTCCATATCCCGAAATCCAAACAGGAGCATTCGAACCCGAAAACAGCGAATTTCCTGTACGTCTTGCTGATACTCTTGTTAACACGAATTCCACAGGTATTATTCCAGTAATGTGTATTAATTTTAATGCCTACGCCATAGTACTAAAAATGGGTACTATCCTAGGCACGTACACAACTGCTATTATTGAATACGAGGATGAAATTTACGTAAATGTGGTAAGCCAAAATTTACCCACCACAAGTCCCAATGAGATAGCACAAACGACAAATCCCATCGAGATATCTCAGTTGTAATCCAAACAGAGTGAAAGCTCACCCAAAGAGCCAGCTAGGGTATTAGCTGATCCTTCCAAGCGGAATGGAATATAATGAAACATAAGTTCGTATTTGCCGATTTAAATAAGGAAGAATCTGAGGAATTCCTAGATATGTTAAGAATTCATCAGGATTCATTTTCTAAAATAGATATTGATCTTGAATGTTATGAGGAGGTTCCTATAGACACGGGAATTCTCAGCCTGTAAGTTCCAAGATTAATCGAGTTCCCTTTCACCAACACAAATTATTAGATAAATATCTTGACGAAATGCAAAAAGTAGGCATAATTAAAGAAGGAAAATCTGGATGGTTATCACCATGTTTAATGATTAAGAGAAGGCCAACTGATTATACATTAGTCGTAGATTGAAGAGGTCTAAATTCTACTGTTGAGAGTGTAAATGTTCCAATATCAACTGTGACAGAGAGTGTAAGCGTTCCAATACCATCAGCAGCGCTAAATATTTCACACGTTTATACTTCAAGTTTGGATTTTACCAACTCAAGTTAGCTGATTCAGCGAAGCCTAAAACGTGTTTCTCGGCAAATTCCAAGACATATTTTTTAACAGGCTTCCAATGGGCCTTAAGACTGCTCCAGCTCACTTCTAATTCTGCACACAGCAGATATTTGCAGAGGTACTAGGGTCCTATTGTACCGTTTATCTTGACAATTGTTTATTAAGTAGCCAAATCTTAAAACCCACATCAGTCATGTGAATCGAGCACTAGAACTAGTCGCTCGTTCCGGACTGAAACTCAGGATTGAAAAAACCTAATTTTACTTGGGGGGAGGTCAAAATTGTTTTCTATTGCCTAAAGAAAATATACACTACCTGTAAATTTCGTTGCATTCAGTTCCTAAATGCTTGTTACCCTGGAGGATTCAAAACTCTCTCGATACACCCAGCTGAACCGCCCGTCTGCGCATGCGTCAGCACGTGCAGACCCTCCATAAATGGTATAGCGGCCTTAGCCAACCATCTATTTTTCCTCAAGATAT
The DNA here is from genome assembly GCA_023313725.1 of Lithobius niger. NCBI lineage: Eukaryota > Metazoa > Arthropoda > Chilopoda > Lithobiomorpha > Lithobiidae > Lithobius > Lithobius niger. The sequence continues at coordinate 15,293 of JAHWFP010204479.1, read as the reverse complement.
GTCAGCCATGAAGGTGACTCTAGAGGGGAGGTTGGGTGGGTATTTACAGGTAGTGTATATTTTCTTTAGGCAATAGAAAACAATTTTGACCTCCCCCCAGGTAAAATTAGGTTTTCTAGTTGCCGGCTGAAAATATCACACTACCTGTAAATTTCGTTACATTTACAGTTGACCTCTATCAATACAGGTGGCGGGCACCATCATGGCGGGTTCCCAAGGGGGTTCGCTGGGTCCCAGAGATTTGGTGTAAGTTGAGGTGCGTGACGCACCACACTCAAGATCTCTAGCAGTTAGACTTAAGCAAGTACTGCAGGGGAAAAACTGGTTAACGTCAACAGATTGACATCAGTTTGAGAGTTTGAATTCGTGAAGGTGAGGTGGGGGTTAATTTATTACCTGAAAGGTGTCCATGAGGATTGAATCCGTCTTGTTTTCATTGAGTGGTTGATTAACATGGGGTTGATTGGTGTGATGAGGAATGAGGAATCGCAGGGTCATCAAGTGGTGTCAATGAGAGTCATCATTCCGGGCCAAAGTTAATGTGGGTCAAGTTGAGAATTTTTACATTTATGGCCTAGTTGTGAAAGTGAAGCCATAGCCTTTGGCAGATGAACGGCAATCAAGACATGGTAATTTTCTTGTCTGGGCTAGGGACATCCTTCGCATTTCACAGATGGCAGGATTGAAAGTTGTGGCATTGTCCCACTGCCAAACTTGGCGGGCGACATATGATTCTTTCGGCATTGCTTGATTGGAGCGGATCCATTCTTGTGCCAGTTTGTGATGTTCCTGGCGAGCGAGTTCGGGAAGAACGGGGGGGGGGGGGTGGTTGATGGGGTTGTACAGGTGAGTATCTGCTGGGATTGCAGTTTTTCCCACGACATATACCATTTTGGAAGTTGTTTCAGTTGTTTGAGTGCCTCGTGTAGTGAGGTGAATTGGCTTACGTGGAAGAGCAGGACGATGGATTTTGATGATGGGTTGGCGAATTGTTGAGCATGGAAGGGGGGATAGGCGTCGGCAAGTTCGATCTTCCGTCGCATTTTGGAATTGCTGGCGGTTAAGTTTTCAATGTTCAGTTTGTATGCATCTATCAGCTTCCGAGCATTTGAAAGTTTAGCTTCGAGGTAGGAGCAATAAGTTGCGACTGGTTCACAGTTTTGTCGAAGGCGGTTGAGTTCTTTCTCGTTGAGATCGAGTTTATGTGCAGTCTTGTTGAGGAGAAAATCACAGTCACCATAGTTAGCAATGGAATTGGTTGCGTAAGGGCTTGCATCAAGACCAAAAGATGACAGGCCAGAAGTTGAGGTGTTCATTACAGTTGTCGGCCGGGAAGGGTCCGAGTAAGTGGAGGATGATGTGACGGTGGCTGGAATGGTGGCAGTCGGCTTCATTATGGGTTGGATTGAAGTGGATGGAACATCGTTTGATGGTGTGGAATTTTCACGGGCTTTCTTGCTTTTCATCTGGGCTGAGCGAGCGAGAGACTTCTTGTTGTAAAGTTGAATGACAGGTCATTCGGTAAGGGGTATAGTCAGGCAGATTGAACGAAGTCTTTGTCGAAGTCACAATGACGATGATGTTGGCATGCTGGGTGTGGGTCATGGCGTTTTCTGGAAGAAACAATACCGATGCATTTCCAGACATCAGGTTTTCGAACGGCGTTAGGGTCCCAACCTCTAATGAGGGTTGGGGATTTACCACCACGAATCTCGGGCGGCATGGTTGCAATGTGAAAACAGGGAATACGGAAGGAGCGCGGGAAGCATTGGGCCTATCCAGGCCGACAAAAAGCCAAGCGCGGGAGACGGGGCGCGTGTCAAGACAGGAGAAAACCCCAAGGATGGAGATATGGCACCACATCGTTGAGTTGAACAGGTGGAAATGCGTTGGTGAGACCAAGGTTGGTGTAAGTCGGGCTTGTGTGAGCGTACAGATTCATAAAGTAGGTGCTTGAGGTGGCACGTTCGGTGAATGTTCATGACGTTTGAAGGACAATAGCACATGAGCCAACAGGGTACAGGTCGAAATGAGTGAGAGGATTTTGGTGAAGGTAACGTTCGGCAAATGCAACGTTTGCAAAGGCGTCGTTCGGCGAACGTTGAGGGAGAGTGTTCATGGTACATGTGGTGAAGGGTCTGGGCAGCACATTCAGCAAATGCTTTGTGACGCTTGTGATGAGGGACGGGGTGAGCATTCCTGAAGACTTTAAGGGTAATGAAAAAAGGGGTGGAGAATCCACGATGGTAGCTCCCCTGTAGGTTTTGCATTGCTTCAGAGGATTTCAATACGGTGAAGTTTTCATGAAATCAGGGCACAGGAGAAAAAGACGGACTGTTGCTTAAGACAGGATAGAGACGATGAGAACCAGTTGGTCATCCAGTCTTGAGCGTTGGAATGGTTTTGTGGAGATGATGGCGGCTTGTCAGTTGTTGACATGAACATAAATTGTTGTATGGCACGGTCCAAAAGGAGTGTACTTGATATGAGGACAGAAGTGAGCCTTGTTGAGATGAACAAGATGACAAAACGAGAGAAATGCAGACAGAGATCGAAGTTACTTTAAAGCAGATGGTCAGTGGGAGTGCTTCATTTTCTTGGCTTTTATAAATGAGGAAAGTGATGAGAGCTGTGCACATGGGTAGTTGTGGTGCAGAAAAGAACTTTAATAGAAGGATAGGCAACAAAATTTGGATCGACGGGTGACTGACTGAGAGGCGATGGGGCGGCCATATTGGCTGCAGAATCACTCGCGTTTCATTAGAATGAGTCATAGCGTCATCCGTCAGAGCATGCGGTGGTTGTCCATGATCTCGAAAATCGGATTGCATGAAATCAGGACAGGAGCTGGAGAAAAGGCGGACTGTTGCTGAAAACAGAATGGAGAGGACAGAGGCTGAGCCTCGACATGAGAAGGGACAGTCCGAGTTCATGGATGAAAATGATGCCTAGTCACGAGGACCTTCAGACAGATCGAAGCGACGTGAAGATGACGATTTGTGGGAGCGGCTCCTGTCCTTGGCCTTCTTTATTGAGGAATGAGGAAAGAGTTGGCCAAGCGATGAAACAGAAGAGACTTGAATTGGCTGACAACAAAATTCGAATCGGTAGAATGCGAAGCAAGGCGGGGGCAGCCATGTTGGTTGCAGAGTCAGTCGGCATTTCATCAGAGTGAGCCATGGCGTAGTCTGCTTGAGCATGCACAGGATGTCCGCGATCGTGAAAATCAGGGCAGCAAGTTGGACTTCTGTTGAGAAATGCCGGACCGCTTGGCGAAGGGGGGGCCATCATGGATGCAGCATCAGTCTTCGTTTGCGAGAGCGAGTCAAGCCATAGTCAGTTTGAACGTATGCAGTCTGTAATTTTTATTGCAGTGAAGGCTAGGAGAAGATTCTCCTTGCTCTGTTGTTGATTCTACTTGGAGTTGATTCACAGTGAAGGCATCGGGCACTATCCATGTGAAGGTTGCCAGTTTGGCGAAGGCAGCTTTGCAGTGACGCAGGCTGGAAGACCGGTGGAGGCTTGGAGTTCGGCGAGGGCTGCGGGTTTTCGGCAAGTATGAGAGCAGGCCAAGTGTATGTGACGAGGTTCAGTTTCCTCAGGTGTGCAGTGAAAGCTTGGGAAAGGTTCTCTTCATTCAGCAGTTGATTCACCTTGGGTAGGGCAACAGAAGGCTTCGGCGGTTGTTGGGCGCAGATACATGATGGTGGTGGAAGTTGAAAAGGTTCCGGTGAAAAATCTCCGATGATCAATCGAGGATCGGGCGGCAAGCAAGCATGAGTGCAAGGGCCAAATGACGAAACATCAACATCAATGGGGAAGACAGGTGAACAGTCGGAGAACGCAGGATGAAAATTCCTGTTAAGAGGGTTGAATGGGCAAGATGTTGGTGAAGAGACATCAACTTGAGCATTCGGCGAACGTGAATTCGGCGAAGGCAAGAGACTGAGGTTGTCAGTGGAAGGTCATCCAGTTGAAAGATCGGTGGGCGTTGCACTATCGGCTAGTGCGGTACTAACGGAGCACCTTCGGCGAATGTAGCACCTTCGGCGAACGTAGCACTTTCGGCGAATGCAGTACCTTTGGCGAACGCAGCGCCTTCGGCGAACGCAGCACCTTTGGTGAACGTAGTACCATCGGCAAACATAGTACCTTCGGCGAACGTAGTACCTTCGGCGAACGTAGCACCTTCGGCGAACGTTGCACCTTCGGCGAACGCAGCACCTTTGGTGAACGTAGTACCTACGGCGAACGTAACACCTTCAGCGAATGTAGCACCTTCGGCGAACGTAGCACCTTCGGCGAACGCAGCACCTTTGGCGAACGTAGCACCTTCGGCGAACGCAGCACCTATGGTGAACGTAGCACCATCGGCGAACGTTTAGTGTATATCAACATGGAGTTATGAAGGGATGATGAAGAGAATGACGGTGACGTTGTTACATTTAACGAAAATTAGTACGTCAGGGAAGGGTTCAGGATGAAAACGGTGACACAGTAATATGGGTCTGCATTGACGAACGTTGACACGTTCGGCGAACGTTCAGTATTCGGCGAATGGAGGTGCAGCAATTGGTGGGCACTACAAGCTTATGATGTCTACGGCGAATGGCTTGGGTGGCACGTTCGGCGAACTTTCATGATGCATGCAAAGACGATCGTTGCATTGATAACCATATGGAGCGAAATGTTTACGGCGAAGGTTCAACGAATGTGACGTTCGGCGTACGTCGAGGGCGAGCATTTACCTTGGTGCAAGTGACGAGGCAAGGCAGGCACGTTCGGCGAACGTTCAAGGGAGGAAGGATCCATGATGGTAGCTTCCCAAAGGCTTTCACGGACGAGTGTGACGTTCGGCGAACGTGGACATCCACAACGTGGGCATGATGAAAGGGAAGGACAATACAGCAATGGGAGGCCTTCTTCCATGAACCTTCGGCGGACGCATCGATGCTTCGTGGGCAGGGTCAATCGGTGAACGCACGTTCGGCGAACGTTGAGGCTTACGGTTGTAATTTGAAGCGGGAGGGTAACAATGGCGGTGTGTCGCGGCCGGAGGCTGGAGGAAAAGAGATGGTTGGCTAAGGCCGCTATACCATTTATGGAGGGTCTGCGCATGCTGACGCATGCGCAGATGGACGGTTCAGCTGGGCGTATCGAGAGAGTTTTGAATCCTCCAGGGTAACAAGCACTCAGGAACTGAATGCAACGAAATTTACAGGTAGTGTGATATTTTCAGCCGGCAACTAGAAATGCGAATTTGCTCAAAAGAAAGTCAAATTCTTAGGTTTTGTGTTGATGAAAACAGGGTACAACCTGACAGGGATAAAACAAAGGCTATGCAACAGTATCTTACGCCTAAACAAGTATGTTCTTTCTTGGGTATGGTAAATTTCTATAGGCGACATATCTCTTCATTCGCGGAGATGTCACAAGTCTTATCAAAGCTTGCAAGGAAAAACTGTAAGCTAATATGGGGAGAGGATGAGGAAAAAGCTTTTCAGCAACTAAAGCAGGCTGTGGTAAAAGCTGCAACGCTGAAGCACCCTGACTTCTCTAAACCATTTTTCTTGAAACTGACGCTAGCGGAGTAGCAATCTGAGGTTGTTTATCTCAGTACCATGGAGGAATAACCTACCCTTTGGCCTACACTTCTTGAACCCTTACTGAGGCGGAGAGAAAAGAGACTACTACAACGAGGGAAATTTTAGCCATAATTCATTGTATAGATTATTCATTTCGTTGCTATTTATTAGGTAAGATGTTTTTCTTGACCACAGATCATTTAGCAATTTGCCATCTTTATTGTGCTTCCTCCCTATCCCCCAAACTTGAAAGCATCTTGCTACAATTACGATAATGTGAATTCATATTACGTCATAAGTCGGGTCGACTTCTAGCGGTTTCCGGTGCACTTTCTCGTATAGAGATACCAGTTGCTGTGTTGGGCAGTCAATTGCCTGACTGGACACGACAACACCTAGCGGCAGAACAAAGAAATGACCCATACCTAGGCGAAATCCTAAAATGCTTTAAAGATCAGTCATCAGAAGATCTGATCGACGCTTCAAGTAAAAGGAATATCTTTTACAAAGACTATGACGGAATTCTGTATAGAATTCGGCTAGCTGACCCTTCTAAAGGTCGAATGCGTGATATAGCAAAGATGTGTATACCAAAATCTCTACACAACTATTGTATCAGATATCACTCAACCTCCGATGCCTGACATAGTGGAGCACAAAGATCTAGAGATTTAATAGAGCTACATTGTTATTGGCCTAAGATGTATGATGCTATTGCTCATTACGTTAAAACTTGTCAGGTATGCCAAGCTTACGTTAGACCAACTAAGCCACTCAAGGCTAAGCTAAGGGCCTATCATTCTCCACATAGATCAAGTTACTCTTAGAGCCTGGATCTCATTGAACCTTTGAACAGAAGCGTTCATAACAACGTCTACATAACCCTAACCCTAGATTCATTCGAAAGATGGGAATGTCCTCTTTACATCAAGGATAAATAAAAGGGTTTATCGGTGTTAGAGACCGAGTTACGGCCGTTTTATTAGGGGCTGGTATCACATTCATCGTTCGATTTTTCACTCATTTTAACCTTTCTACTGCTATTCTGACGTTTCTAATTTAGGTGGACGACTCCAATAAGATTCATTTGAAAGGTGGAAATGTCTTCTTTGCCTACATGACCCTGATCGACGATTTTAGTCGCTACGTAATTGCAGTCGGAATTCCCAATAAGAAGGCTGAAACTATAGCTAATAAGTTGTTCTCTCATCTTATTGCTATATACGGAGCACCAGTGCAACTAAGAGGAGACAACAGAAGCGAGATAAATAATGCTAGTGTGGCAAGATTAGCAAATTTGTTCAATATTAAACAGATAAATTTCACTTCAAACACATCATGGGTCGGAGTATCCATAGAAGCAGTAAATAAGAGAATAGAGACAGTCTCACACAAATTTCAACTAGTTGTCCTGAAAATTGGTATGAATATCTCAAACTAGTGACGATAGCTCTGAATTTATGCCCAAATTCTACTATACTAATTAGTTCACACTATTTACATCATGGGTCAGAATTCAGACTATCGAGTGCACTAGCTTTCAAACCACCAAGAATTTGTTATGATAGTGACGACACCATAGTACATCTAGAGAGTAGACTTCAAGCAGCATTCAAAGTCACTCGTGCGCATAATTGGAAAGCAGTTAAGAGACAGCAAAACTTTTATGATCGAACGGCGCGCTCATATCGTTATCTTGTTGACGATTACGTGCTTTTACGTGACTTCTTACCAATTAAACAAATTTTTCCGAAATCACTTCGATCATGGACAGGTCCTTTTAGGATAATGGAATTCGTAAATGACGTTATCGTTCGTATTGTATATATCGTGGCTCCACTTAAAGTTGTTTGCGCACATGTAAACAATTTAAGACCATGGTTCCTAAGAACAAATAACCAACCTATTCCTTTTTATGGACCTACGGACCTAGAACTCTCGGAGCAGCTTAACGGAAGCTGAAATAAAATTACAAAAATACATAGCACAGTTGTTGGAAGACCCAACAGATCGTTTATCGGAGATTCAATTCCCAACATTTGCGCCTTCCGAAAACGACGATGCAGCTAGCGGTTCAGAAACAAGCCCAACTAAGAAATGCAAACACGTTGAGCCGACG
>JAHWFP010204478.1:40619-57690 GCA_023313725.1 Lithobius niger | reverse complement strand
GCGGACGGAGGAACGGTAAACGCAAGCACAACTTGAAAATAAATATTTGTTGCCTAAATAATTTTACTAGAAAGTACTTGACAAAGGTAAGAGATTATACTGGAATAAGCTTAGAAAATGAAAACTGCCATGCCGCACTAATTATGAATGCTCTTTAATTCGTACTCTGGAGTTTCATTCGCATCGTACTGGTGAAATGATGCCCGGGGGGGGGGGGGGGGAAAGGTGGATAGAACCATTCGTAACTTTCGTTTGCTGAACAGCCTGCTTCACGCAAAACGATCGCTGATACTGCTTGCGTTTGGCTTTCGTTAACTTTTGGTACACAAGGACTTACAATGTGTTTCGAAAGGCAATTTGTTGTGTAAATAAAGCTGTAGGAATTACGTGTGTGATCCACTATAAAAATACGTGCTTAACTCCTGTAGTTGCGAAATGCGAAAACGGCTAGCTCAATCGCCGCGATTGTCTCCCCCCCCCCCCCGCCCCCACGTTGCATAATCAACGCGATTTTGTGTGTGCGAATGCATTTGGTAAAGCTAAGCGTTATAAGCTGTCTCTTAGTGCCGAATTTGGCCGACGAAACAGTCATCGTTTCAGAGTTCAAAAGCCACCGCAGAAATTATTTCGTCAGGTGAAATTGTGCATCGTATAGTCTTTGATTGATCGTACCACTGCCGCCGCGCTTGCGTTTAACCACAAACCACGCCACGTAGGTTAAACAAATTCACGTAGCATGGTCGACTGACGTTATCATGGTAACGACAATTTCGCCATAAACGAACTGGGTTTCGCTTTTCCTCTCCTTTTAACGAAGGCACTGCTGGGTACATTTCGCCACGATTTCACGCAAGAAGCAAAAACTCCCCCTTTGGCCAAAGGAGCGGCTTTCCCGCGTAGCTTGTGGTGATGCGGCGACTGAAGGAAGCCGATGGGGTCGAAAACATGCGTTCCTATTTTGATTTCTGTCCGTCCCACGTTTGAGGTTGTCATCAATGACACATTCAACGAGGGAAATAACTGTTAATTACTTACATGGGTTATTTCGACGTTTGTAGAGTAACCAAACTAAGGATTTCTAATCTACTTTTAGACTTCTCTCCCTCTCTCTGCTCCCCCCCCCCCCCGCCCTCTTTTACGTTCATATTATTTTTTCGGATTTTGTTGTGTAGGTGGCACAATTGTCCAGCATTTGTAACGATGGTTACAAATGCATAGGTGCCCGCAGACTTTTAAAAAGAACAAAATTGTGTGTGGGGAGTGGGAATGGGGCAGGGCAAAGCCACATTTTCAATCAATGGGAAATTTAAATAAAGGAAAGTTTTATTTTGACGCCCCCCTCCATTGGATTCAAAGGTCTAAAAATATATAAGCCGGTAACGACTAGTACATATTGAATTCAGAACCCGGGAATCGCAGTCCTCGAATAGCCTTTCTTTTAATGGTTTTTTTTGCCTTTGTTGGCTATTTTTCATAATTTTGTGTAACGAAAATGCCCCAATGTGCGGACGCCTTTGATCCCGAACAGTGTGACCCTACTTACGCGTTGTTAACAGATGGCTAGTCGTAATTCCAGCTGTTTGCGTATTTGTAGTTAATGTGTAGATCGGTGTTTTCGGTTAATTCCTTCATTGCACAGTTTGTTGTAATCTTCACATTATAAATACAATTTTATAAACTGCTAGATCTGCCGTTCAGGGTAGCATGAAAGACTTCAAGGCTCCGTCGGGTTCCTTCGGAAAGAATAGTATTTAATCTGACCCGTCTCTCTCTGCCTTTGCCATAATCAGAAGTTTTGCAGTTGCAATCCGCGGATTTGCCCCTTCTCCCGAACTGAAATTCCTTCTGCTCTAAAATGTCCAGTAAGGTTCAAAATTGACCTCGTTTATCTACACAAGTTTTAGTTTGCTTCAGGCGACTCAACTGCTAAGAAAAAAAATAAATAAATCTATCTTGCCAGAACTAATGAACTTTATACATATATTCGTAGATTGTATATGCGTTTTTTTTTTTCTTCTTTAGTCAGTAATAGATGCATGCTACTGGCTATGTAATTACCATTTGCGACTGAATTGTAAACAGCATCGGCCTAAATTCAAAATTGTGGGTTTGACTTTGGAAGTTTTATCGCTATACCGGTACCGTAATTTCATTTAAAAACAGGGTAAACAACTTTTAAAAATACGGTTGAGATTGATATAACACGTGAAGCACTATACGGATAAAACACTAACTCACCTTATATTTCAAAGAAATTAAAAATGTAGTCTTCATTATCAAAGGAAAAGTTTTTAAAAACTTTATAAAAAAAAATTGTCGAACGCAACGCTACAGGACGTCTTCACATGGGCGCTGCCATATTGGATGTCCAATATGGCAGCCCCCACGTGAAGACGTCCTGCAGTCTTGTGTGTGCCTATCCTTTGATATTGAAGACACAAGTTTTAATTTCTTCGAAATAGAAAGTGCCTTTGTGTTTTATCCGTTTAATGCGTAGAGCTTCACATGTTTTATTAAAAACATGGAACATATGCAAACTGGGATACCCGGGGAATTCAGGGGATTTGGAAGGTCGGGAGGTAAAGTCGGGGGATTTAAGTGAAAAGAAATTATTACCGACTTATTATTTCAAAGGAGGCCCTGTTCAACATACTAAATTAGAAAATAAATATTAAGCAAAATTGTAGTAAAAGAAAACACATGGCTCAGTGGTTAGGGCTCTTCTTCTAAAGGTCCTGGGTTCAATCCTGGCCTTTGGCAAGAGAAGGGCTCCAGAAATGCACTCGTGTTGTCCATTTTAGCATGTAAACTTGGTAGGTATTTCCTAGCAAAATTATCCCTGTTTGTCCCGAGCCTTAGCAGTTGATACGAACGTTAATTCGATTATAACCTTCTTTTCCTTAATATTTTTTTTTTCGTTGGTTTCGGGGAATTTGGGTGGGTGGATGCCTCGAGCATCGTCTCTATGTATTATTATTATTATTTAAATTGCATAAAGTTATGTAGGCCTGTGCAATTATTTTGTGTGTGATTGGGGATGTGTGAAAAGGCTAGTTAATACGTTAAAAACAAGTGTAACTCGAGTGAATTTCCCTTTAACATTTTCGAACTTGTGGCTATTTTTTAAAATGTATTTTTTTTTTGTCTGACGCGGGATTCGATCTTTGATTCGTTTTGTGGCGTTCTGGGCGACAAGGTTGCCCGGATGGTAAACATGATTATTTCGTGTGCCTGGCTTCCTACCATTTGCTGTGCGTTCGGGAAAAGAAGGATCCTTGTAACTTGCTTGCGTTCGTGTCGATGTGCGTGGATCCTTATATTTGCTCCTTTTGGGGGGGGGGGGGGGTGGGAGCAAGGAGGAGGTTTCCCCACCCACCTCTAAAACTCGCTCGTGGTGAGCGTTTTCTTCCGCTTAAGGGCGGTATTTACGCAGCGACTCGCTTTTCCATTCTCGCAGTTAAAATTTAATCGCGATGGCAAAGATGCCGTTGCTGTGGTAACAACGCTATCTGGATTAGCTAAATCCGGCACCGTTTGAATGAATACTTTCAGTCTTACAATCCGTGGCAATCAGGTAATGAATTCCTCATGACGAAACAATTTCCCAGTCGCTTCAGAACTCCATTTTTCACTGTTTCCGTTGTGAGACGGCAACATCAAAACCGCCGCCATGTTGGAATTTCATACGATTTCTAGCTTCTAGCTGCGAGAATGCAAACGCGAGTCGTTGCGTAAACACGCCCTGATGCCGTGCTGCCATTTGGCAGCAACGACGCAAAAAAGAATGAGTTGAAAAATTAAATAAATAAATAAAATTTCCACATTAGCATCTCCGTTAATCAATTCGATCTTTTAGAATCAATTGGATGATTGAAATTAGATTTGAAAGCTGTAAGTACGACGACGTACAAAGTGTTAATAGAAACGTAGGGCTACACTGCGACAGTTGTGATGTAATATTTTCGCTGCACAATTCAAGACACTTCAGAACGTTTCGAATTTTTTTTTAAATCCAGTTACATCCGTGGGCCCCTCCCCCCCCCCCATTACTCTTATTCTGAGTTGTTAACCTTTTTCTGCCCACTGGTTACTGGCCGGCTACGGAACGAAAAAAACAAACAACTTAAGTCCCAATGCGCAGCGCGAGCTTTGTTACGAGTCCCATACCCCGAGCAAGGCGAGCAGGTACAATCAAATGGTCAGCATCCCCAACTACAAACCAAGTAATCGGTGGTTCGAATCCACGACCTACCCACCTATGAGACTTAAAAAGAAAAACAATCCAGGTTACATGGGCGATAAAGAGTTAATAACTTCGAAAAAAAAACTATCGTACTTTGAATCGAAAAATTCCAACGCACGAATTCACGCTCAAATTCAAAAACAAACAAATACTACCGATTTGCGAATTTTCGATAGACTGCAAGGACTAAAGATGGAAAAAAAAATAGTCTTGTGTTCATCAGGCCACCACTAAAAGCTTCTTTACGTTATTTACATTGTCCGACGTGCCTCGATCGTTAGCTAGAAATAGCAGACGACTATGTAAATAAGTTTCTTGTGGTGGTCTGATAAAGATAGGAGGACTATTTTTTCATCTTCAGTCATTGCAGCCTGTCGAAAATTCGCATATCGGTACTATTTTTTTTTTTTTTAAATTTGAGCGTGAATTCGAGAGTTTGGGTTAATAACTCTTTTTCTCTATCCCAATCGAAGCCACATTAAGACAGTGTGTATCCGTTCGCCGAATAATTTTTTTTTTCAAATTGCCTGCCTCTCGTGCTGCCACGTTCACTGCGGCTAAACATAAATCAGAAACCGCAACTAATCACAAATTCATTTCAAGTTAGGAATGCTTCTTTAACTTCTCTAGTGTTACATTTTTGAAGAATAATTTGATTCGGCGAAACGGGATGTGCAAAACGGGAAGTCACCTTTCCCCAAATTTTAAGCAGGTAAAACGGGTATCCAGTGTTAAGGTATTATATGATTTCATCGTTAAATAGGAATGAGAATCAGACGTTTAATAAGATCACCAGACCATAATAAAACGGAGATTTTTTATGGATTTGCCAGTAGAAGGGTCCGGATGAAAATTACTTCAGTTCAAGGGGGAACGATTTACGAACATTTTTAGTTATTATCTCCGTTTAAAAAAAACAAAAAAACCAACTAATTATTACTAAATGGGATCTTTGTCAGGGTTCCATTTCCAGATATTATGATGAGGTAAGCTTCTCTAGACATCTCTACTGAGATTTGCCTCCACGGCCATTGACAAAAAAAAAAAAACACCGAAGACATCAATTTTTTTGGTACAGTTTTCTCTGATTTCTTTTCCGACTGTTCACACATAGCTCATTGCTGTCATTAGTTTTTGTGATTTGTTAGAAGCTCTCGAGCAAAGATTCTTCGAGCTGTTTTTAATAATAGGTTTTTTTTAAGTTTCGGCGTTTACGTCAGAAAAAAAAGATTGTGGTTGAACAATTACTGTTATTGTCTTTGCCACTCCCCCCCCCCCCCCCATTACTCCACCCCCACCTTCAAACGATAATGACTTCCCTCCCTCCCTCCCACCGCCATCCATCCAATTGCTCCCCGTCTTACCTTGACGTGCGTTCCCGGAAAAGTCAAGTACGTCCGTATGGTCCAACGTGTTTCGTGTTGATGACCCGTGGCGGCCAGCTTCCTTCCCGGCATGCTTTCTCATGGCGGACACCCCGGGGAAGGGAGACGTCCAAAAAAAAAAAAGTACCAAGTCGGCCCTTCCGTCCACGATCACCTCCCCCTCCCCCTCTATGCAAATTGGTGACTAGCAGAGGGAAAGGGGTGGGGAGGGGGAGGGCTGGGGAGTCATTGGTCGTGGCCCGTGAAGTACGAATTCTGCATTAAATATAGTTTGTCGATTGGGTTGACGTGGAAAGGAAGAAACTTTGGTTCAGGGTCAGGGTCAAGTAAGTCCTCCGGCGAGAGGGATGGACTGCAGCTGTCCATTGGGAGCAGATCTGGAATGAAGAAAAAATGAGAGCAACGATTAACAACCAGCATTCGAAATATCCTACACACGAATCGCTCTAAATAAGCCTTCAATCAAAATCATACGCTAGATATAACGCAATGTAGTAAGCCGTAGTGGCGGACTAGGGAGGAGGAGGAGGGGGGGGGAGCAACCTATCCGCCTTAGACGTCCTGTAATGCTCCACGAATTACGTATGACATATGGGTGATGTCTTAAAATGGTCTCACGTAAATAAAGAATAAATCGAAGGTAAAGGGTAAACGAAGCTCACAGTCTGATTAAAGACTGGCCTTAAGAAAATACATTAATCTGAGAAATACAGAAAACAGAACTGCCCCGATTGGGACTGGAACCCCGGACTTTCCGGCGTAAGTTTGGAGACATAAAAACTTTCTGAACACAAAAATGTGTCCCTTCCCATCCAAATCGTACACTTAAAGGCGCCTGTTCACCATTTCGATAGCGTTGCCCATTTTCTAAGCACAGCATCCACGTTCCAGATTCAGTTGAGTTTTCACCTCGCTCGCTTGGCCAATTAATGAGGCTCAAGTAAGGAAAAATAAATATACGCAAATCGTTTGAGAGAAAGGTACAGCGGAAACAAGCTATAGTGAAAATTATACACTAGAAATAACGGCGTCATGCCACTGTTAGGCGCGTTGACGCAACCACTCGCCTTTGCATTCTCACAGCTAGAAGTTAGAAATTATTTGAAATTCCAACATGGCGGCGGTTTTAGCTCTGCCAGCTCGCAACGAAACGAGTCAATAATTGAGTTTAGAATCGAATGGGAAAACTGTTTCGTCATGAGGAATTCTTTATCTTACTGTCACGAATTATAAGACTGCAAGCATTTTCTGAAACGATGTCGGATTTAGCTAATCCAGGTAGCGTCGTTACCATGACAACGACACCTTTGCCATCACAATTAAATTTCAGCTGCGAGAATGCAAAGGCGAATCGTTGCGTAAACGCGCCCTAACCCAGATTCGAATCCGAGTCACATCAGTTTGAATTGTGGTTGACTGTACTACGTTTATCTAGTGTATGATTTTCATGAATGGCTTATTTCGAACTAATATGCTGTCAATATGTGTAGCGACAGGTGGGAGATGTTTTAGCTAATGCTATAGAAGTTATGGTAAAGAGCAGGATTTCACAAAAAAGAAAATAACGTAGGCCGCAGAATTCCGAGTTTAAAATTAGTTATTTGGAATGTTTCGTGAAAAGGGGCATAAGGCTTCGTTTCTTCTTTGTAATTTTATTGAAAGTTGTTAAAAGTTTTTTGCAAAAAATATGTGCGATTTAAGTCTCCCCCCCCCCCCTCCCTTCCCTCCCCTTCACCTCAACCGGTCTGGCCTACGTCTACAGAATTACGCATTTTTACTACGTAGAGCAACAATTATTCATGATTCCTTAACAAATGCGTGAGGTGTAGCTCGTAGCAAGATAAAATCCGGGCCATTGGCGCACACTTTAAATTTTGCAAAACCGATTTTCAAAATAAGCATTTGAAAGTTTCGCGGCTTACCAAAAAGGCGATTAAAAAAAAATTAGAGCTACTATTCCACTGATGGGCATCTAGACACACGCTAGTGTGTCTCGCCAAGTAAGCAACACCATAATCATTCAATTTTAGAGCATGTAATAGTAATATAGCGCGATGCCATGGGTTAGTTAGTGTCTTATATCCTGAAACTAATAGTTTGACCGTATGTTGCGGCGTATGTTGCACTTAAAACAAATATTTTCAAGTTAAATAAAAGTAAAAATGGAAACAAGCTGTCCAACAAAACGTAAAAAACGAATTTAACTTCAGTTTTCTCACTTGCACTTCGCCGAGACCACCTAATCTCGCTAATTTTCGACGGGAGGCTGCAACGCCGCTCAAATTTGAATCCACTAAATGTCCAGGTTGAAGAAAATGTAAGAAAAAGTCCGGAAAATCCTAAAGCCTGAAGAAGACGGCAGTGATCGTCGAAAATTAGCGAGATTAGGTGGTCTCGGCGAAGTGAAAGTGAGCGAATTGAAGTTAAATTCGTTTTTACGTTTTGTTGAATTTGGCGTTTCACAGTATAATGTTCCATAACGACGTTTTTAGAAACAAGCTGTAAGTTTGTTGCGCTGGAACAATTACAAATTTAATTTTAAATCAATTCTCGAGTGCTTTGACGTTAGCAAATGGATTTAAACCAAAGAGTAAATAGTTGTAAGACGAGTTAACGTTTTGAAGTGGTTAAATAAGTAAAAAGTCGACAAACATAATTATGAACAAATTTCAGTTTTAAAAAATTATTTTTTTACATCCTATTTTTACGCCCCTGATACCTATGACTGGGCGAACAGTTGCACTTAAAGGCTGCACCGATACCGATATTGGGTCGTCGGTTGCCGACATTTGCGGTATAGGATCGGTATCGGCAACTTTCGCGGAAATATCGATAACTCTGGAACCGTTCGAGATTATGACACACGGTTCGCGGCGTTTTGCTCAGGAAATCACTGAGTATCTTCCTAGCTATGTTTAACTGTGGGTTACTAGTTATACATTTTTCATTTTAGTAATCATTGGACTTTTACAGAAAGCCGCACCGTTGATGAAAAATTGGGAATACAATTTTGGATATCGGTACCTACCGGTATCGACATAACTTTTAAAACCGATTCCGTACTGGTGTCAGATCGGTAAAGTTGGTATCGGTGCAACCCGATGCAACCCCGGTCGGTCAGACTGATCGCTGCCATCGCTCAGCCACCACGGCCACACGAGTACACAATTATTTGAAACCATGAGTTGGAATTTTAGGGTAAAAAAACTAAATCTGATGTGGCTGACCTTGTGTCATTCGTTGGGGGTCGAGTAGAGGGTCAAGGGCCGAGGCTGTCCCCACTTCCCCCTCCCCGTCTTGATGCGGGGGTGGGGGACGTGTCCTTTTCCTCCCTTCCTTCACCTCCTTGACTTCCTGCGGGGGAACGCTGCTACTTCCATCCGGTCGCTGACGGCGTTCGATCTTCTTGATCTGTCATCAACAAGAAAAATGAGAAGTTGAAAAGGTGGGGTTCGAAGAAGGTGGGGGAAGAGGGGGGGGGGGGGGTTGAAAGGAAGGGACCTTACTTTGGCACGTTGGTTCTGAAACCAGACCTGCACAACTCGAACACTCAAGCCAGTCTCTTTGGCCAGGGTCTCCCGGACCTGAAAAGGACAAACCATATTTTATTTATGTATCGAAATATCGAAACATTTTTTACTAATACACTATTTCAAGGAAAATTGGTATCAGGCCTAAGAAAATTAATTTTAGTTCAGCGTCCTAACACCGGCAAGGAAGGCACTTAAAAAAAAAATTTAAAACGGTAAGACTTATGCAAAAAATATTGACCTACAGGTCTGTGTGACCTACAGGGCCATGGCTCATTTTTTTTTAAAAGAAGTAGGCCTACGACCTTGTTTCGTTCGTTTCGCAACTCGCTGGTTACATGCTAGTACGTACCTTCGATATTAAGAGATTTATGCATGGCGGAGCCACCTATTGGCACATTGTAATACTTAAGCGCTCTAGCCAAACCACGGCCAAATTTGGCATTTGCGTTTGAACTGAATTTTAAAACGCGGACGTTAAATTTATGCTGTAATTTTCAAAATAAAAAAAATTAATTTTCTTTGGCGTTATCAGGAATGGTATAAAGGATGCGCCATAGGACCCGACACGTCAGGAGTATCCAAGGCAATTATATCGCTTGTTCTATGTGGCGACCCCATACGGCTAGTTGTTCGAACGAGTTTCATCCAGGAAACTATTTTCGTAGTGCTCGTTGAAGCATACGTTAGAAAGTTACCTATATGCAGCATCCTACTTCTTTCAGTGCTATGCGGAGTCCTAGCGGTAGTTGCGGCTAATACCTCTGCTAATGTTTTTGGTTTCGAATCTGCCCGAAGGCAAAGCATTATCAAAGGTATTAGTACCCGCAACTGCCGCTAGGGCCCCGCGTAGCACTGGATGAAGTAGGATGCTATATCTAGTTAACTTTGTAATGTATGGTTGAAGTACGGAATCGCGTTAGAGCTACTGCAACAATTTCCTGGATGACGCGAAGGATGGAAGAGGACGGAGGCATGCAAATATAATTAAATAAAACCTGGTACAACAGATCGAAAATTAAAATAACATTAAAAAATCTGTTTTAGTTATGGCGTAAGTAATATTAGTTTTATTTCAGTCCACAGGGGCTTGTCATCGCACGTGCCACGTGGATACACTCTGTATCCATGCGGGGCACGTGACGACGACAAACCCCTATGTTTCAGTATTGCTTGGTATGGCTGCGTTACTATTTCCTAGACAGAACCAGGGATCTACTAAAGTACCGTCTAGATCTTGGCTGGAAAATAGCATTCGCGACTGGATTGGATAACATGGCCGCCGAAAGCGCCAGTGATGCGATTGATTTGTTCTGTTGCCTCTTTGTGTCAGCCGAGGGTGACACTTTCCGGATACACAACGTGTCACTTTTTTTTTAAGCGCAAAGAAATAGCTGTGGCTGAGTGATAACTTTAAAACTATTTATATTTGTCACGCAAAGCTACGTAAAAATTAAAATCATAATTTTGAAAACCGCTCGAAATAGATGTCGCGACTCACAAAACAAGGATGCGATTTGCATGGCCAATTCCCGAACAGACCTCGAAGAAATGGGCCAGTCGTGACAGCCATTTTGTCTATCCCCCTAATATTGTTGTAGGCGAGGGTATAGGTTGGGCCGGATGCTAATAGTTTTTTTTTAATGTCATGTCGGATCCGAAGCGTCTGTACGAATCTCAGGCATCGGCCGTATCACGTTTTCGGCCGGCCATGTTTAAGTGGACTGGACAAGCTTTTGGTTGAGGTTTTCTGATGTTATGTTTAGCCCCAGCAAGCGCTGTAGCGTGAGTCAGGCACGTAATTTGGAAAAATAAGAAAAATTGAAAATCATCATTTTCTTTGGGATCATCGTGTAAATAAAGTTATATGTCGGCCAGTTTACTGACCGTGACATAACACTATACAATCATTAGAAAAAAAAATTAAAGTTTTTTTTTTAATTGTTTATTTTAATCGCGCATATTGTTTAGGATGCGAAAACCAAACGGCAAGTTCATTTCCCTCTGTGTGTATGTGTTTGTGCTTTAGGTCACCACCGCGAAATCCTGAACAGCTTCTAGCCTCGGCTGGAGGCTATAACCAGGGTCTTCCCCCGTAGCATTGTTGGTAAACACTAATGTCTGAGTTTAGTATCTCAGTCGGGGATGCATTGGTCTTTTCTTCATTCCTCAGATTGTATTCTCACAAAGTAAGGTCAGCCTTTAAAGTGGCACTATCACCGATTGAAAGCAGACGAATTCTGACAACATCTAGCGCTGTGTAGTACCATCTAGCGTTTGCTTGCACCAAGCGAAGGAATGCATAACGGCATTTCTTTTAACGAAACAAACAAGCCACGACATCCTTAATTATTGAGTAAAAATTTGGTTCATCCTCGTGCACCTGGGAGCAAGCTATAAAGGTTAACAATATCAATGTCGCTAGATGGCGCCACGGTACTTTCGTTCGTATTTTGATCGGTGATAGTGCCACTTTAACTAACAGTTTGCCATGTTTTTTTTTCCATGGTTGAGGCTTTACTGTGGGATTCTTTGTGTAGGAATTGTTGTTTTCTGATTAAGAAATAAACACACAAGGAAGCAAAAGCGAAATAAACTAATATTACTTTAGCCTTAACTAAATTTTTATATTTAATCATGTTTTTTATTCTCTTCTAACTTTTTTTTGGCGTATCTCCGCGTCTTGTCTCTCGACGGCCCATCCCGCCCCGTGACGACGCTGAAATCTTCGTCTGTTATTTCACCCGCTAGGTTTTTGTTGTAGGCTTGTGATTCCGTATTTCGCTGTAGCGTTGTGAACGTCATTCCCTGTGCAGTGAAATTTCAGTCAAGATAACCCACCCTATGATTAAAAAAAAAAAAAAAATTTCTTGGAGCCTGAAGTCGTCTGAAGCAAACTAATGCCTGTGTAGATGAACCAACTCAATTTTGAATCTTACTAGACGTTTCTGAAGGAAGAAGGCTAGTAAGGGGAGAGGCAAAACCGGGGAATGCGAACCGGTAAACCTCTTATCACTGTGGGGAACCGAGATAATGTCCAGAATGCACAGACTAGTAGGGACCTTGCCAGGGTCCCCTTTCCAGTTATCGACCAGATCAGCTCCTGCACGCAACTAGCTGAGTTCTGTCACCCCCTAGTCACCAGGACCACCAACAAGATAACAAAAGCACAGAAAACAACAATACAAAAAGGGCAATATGACGTAATCCTATTGGGTGAAATAATAGGAAATTAATGTAAAGGACGTACTTTCCTGCATGGCTTGGGGCTCACTTCAAAGGCGGCTTTAAAAGCCCTCCGTTGACCGGATGTCAGGATAGTGCGGGGGCGTTTGGGGCCCCTTCGCCCATCACGGGTCAAGGGGGGACGGTGGTTTTCGTCTGCACAGCCTTCACCTAAAAAAAATAATCAAAACTAATTTTAGGATTACGGGAAATTAACTAGTGAATGCATTTGCAACATTTACACGCGTCTGAAACAATGTTGCAAAATTGAGCCGTACAGGAAAGCAAACCGGGAGGAACGTTATACCTTCCTCCGGGTTGGCTTTCCTGTATGGCTCAGTTTTCCAACATTACTTCAGACGCGTGTGAATGTTGCCAAGGCATTCATTTACCTGTTTTTTCCCTCGATAACCTACGCATAAGTGTCCGCAGCCTATCTTGAGTTCGCCCCAGAATGAACACAAATAACCGATTGTATGTTTTTGGTAGCAGAGTGCCTTGCTGTTATCCAAAATAGTTACAAAAACAATGGCGGCCGTCGATAAAAGCCGCCCCCTCCAGGAAGACATAGCCGCTCGTAAAACACCAGAAGGACTCAAGATACGCCGCGCGCACAATAAATGTTGCAAAAGTTATTTCGCGCAGGATGAGCATGAGGTTTGAGGTCGGTCTCCCATATTAAAGCCGAAATTTCTGTGCTCGATTTCTCCGCCGTCTATCAACATTTTCCACTGATATTTGGTATATGAGCTTTGTGGGACTAGGCCAAAACGTATGCAAACTTTTATTCATTTCCGATTTGTCATATTGGAGGTCTGGACTTAAGATGGAATCTTGAGTTTCATTTTTGTGTTATACGGTGACGGTGGACTTCTTTGGGCACGTTTATACAATGGTCTCTACAGACTAAACCATTTGTCTTAGAAAGCTGGTTCTTGGCTCATTTGAAAGATCTACTTCCGGAGATGTGCCCTTTATAGAAATAGAAACTTAAGGAAAATTTATTTGTGTTCCTTTGCTGTTTTGACTTCGGATCAGTTAAACCTTACCTTACACATCTAACGAGTTCGTTTTTGTTTTCTAATATTGAGAAGGTGTTGTCCTTTAACCACAGGGGCTCGTCGCAAAATACGAGTGGTGTTTTTTTTTCTTTTTCGTCCTGCTGTGTGTGACGGCCCATGTTTGCAATGTTTGTATTTGTTTCATCTCAGTGCGTTCAACCGATACCTTCTAAGTAAAGGCCGCATCAGAAAGAGGCGTATGACCACAGGAGCTTGTCGTCCTTCGATCGCGTGTCGCATGGATACAGAGGGTGGCCGCCCGCACACCAAAGTCGACAACACGTCGTTGCAAGACGAAACGTCGCATCTGGTGGAGAGACCCCGTCACACGAAACTAAAAGGAGCTTCTCTTTGTTGTCGTCAGACGCCTAAAGACGTCTCGCGACAACGTCGCATCGGGTGTGTGGCGCTCAGCTCATTGCTATGGTTTTGGAGACGTCTGCAGCATGCTGAGACAGGTTTCGACAAAATGTCTGTCGTGTGACTTTTTGTCGATTTTGGTGTGCGGCCACCATTTTGGTGTGCGGCCACCCAGAGTCTATACATATGCGACGAGCGAGTGAGGACGACAACTCCCTGTGTCTCTGACTGCGAGCGGCAAACTTGCAAAACTCGCCATTTTGTCAACAGATGGCGAGGCGACGCAAACCTGACGCGTCGCTAATTGTGTTGATTTTTGCGGCGAGGCTTTGGTTACACGCTCTGGATTTTGGAGAGTCCCCTATATAGCTAGCTTCCGTAACAAACGCGTTGCTTCTTGCTGTGCGCATCAGTTGTAGCATTAAACTCGTTTTTGTTATTTGTCATGTATTTTTTGTATTTATAGGTCACGTTTGGTTAGGTCAGTTGCTTTGACCTGGATTTCACCGTGGAACGACTTTCAACGGAACTAGATTCGGCCATGACTGATCCCAGATTTCGCAATTGCCCAACCAGAAGCATCATAAAGGAGCCCCGTAGGGTTCGACGGAGTGTCCATGACACGTTCCATCTCTCGTTCTGTTTCGCGACCCTACTTTACGTTACATTTTCAATTCCCCACCAAGACATAAATAATGACCGGTCCCCTTATAAAGCAACGTGTCCGCTACACGTAGTTCAAGCCTTCACCAAATCCGTTTTGGGGAAAAAAAACGAAAGTCTAATTCACTAGCAGACATAAAAACTGAAAATAAATTTGAGATGATAAAACGTTTTCATGCATGATCTCTCTTCGGCTTCACGCCTGTTGTTTCTGACACACTAATATAAAATGTAAATATATAATGTTTGCATATCAATTCCGAATGGAGACGGAAGGGGGGCGGAAAGGCATTTAATTTGATGTGAAGGAAGAAAGTGCATAAACTCGTCATTTCCGTCTAATTACGAGCAGCATCAAGGAGGAGTCTACCCTTTTTGCACCCAGGGTAGAATATCAAACACGGCGATAGCCGTGTATATATATGATTGAAGTCCTCTTTCCAGCATAACTAAAACTATTAATTTCTCCGTTTCTATTAAATATGTTTCGACGAAACTTGGCCAGGTAGTAAATACGTATAGAAGGTATATTTATACCAATTTTTATGTATTTCCGTGCAGGAGTAAACGTACGGAGCCACACGTAAATTTGAAAACTGTTCACTTGTTGTTGTTGTTCTTGTGTGACACGATTTCAGAAAAAACTACTGCACCTACCTAAAATCTGAAACATGATCTAAGCCAGAAATTTCCCTGGGCTTCATCCTCACAGAGACCACTTTTTTGATTGGTCGAGCCATTCCTGAGTTACAGGGCCCTGCACGATCATTTTGATTGTTTTACGTTGTTTTAACCATTGTAATTAAGGAACAATGCCATTCAGCCAACTCCATATCCATTCTTCGTACACGTGTTATGTCTTTGCTAAAAAGTACAAAGCATCATAGGGATCGAAACTGTTAAGCGTCAATAAAACAAATTGATCACGATAAGAATACGAAATTAATCGCTTAAAAGTGTCATATGTTAAATTAGGACATTACAATTATTTTAAGATACTCTCTGAAAGACGCTGTGTTCTGACGGAACACATGTGTGTGTACCGGTACAGCCAACACATTGAATTGTGTACTACCAGTAAACAGTTTGTGTAGTGGCAGTACACATACTTTGTACGGAAGAATGTGTTCTGCCGCTACACAAAGTGTGCACTGCTAGTACACAACTTGTGTGTTGGCTGTGCTGGTACACACAGATGTGTTCTGGCAGAACACAGTGTTTTCAGAGAGTAGGTCAGAGCTGGCTGATCAAGTACTACTTTTTCAAATCCAACATTCAATTTTTCAACGGGTTGTAGTTACGAGTGGCGCTAAGTGGTTCCGTGGTTCACGTTTCTTGTAACGAGCTCAATAGTGGTTTGAATCGAACACAAAATAAGTTCTTCAACTTCGGATGTTATCCACGCACGAGTATTTCGTCAATTTTCGGAGGTATTGTCGCTATTGCCGTGGTAACGATGCCGCCATTTTTTTTTTCAAGTTTCGCCTCCTACCTGACACGTGCTGCCTTCTGGTGTCGTTGATGAAAGCAGGTATTATTTTATACCATGTTTTTAGAAAAGCGACACTGCCTACTTAATCTATGATCTACCCTGGTTCCACCGTTCGTACTGAATCCTGCCCTCATGCGGCCAGTTGAATGTCCAACTAGTTTCCTTTTTTACTTTTTCGGGAAATTACGCTGCGTAGGTGTTTACCTAATAAATAATAATATTTGTGAAAGTGCTGCGAATAGTCAAGGAATAGCGTTTAAACGAACTTAAAACGAAGGCGGCATTTGGTTTCTTGAGGCAAGGCCGATGGGGAGTAGAAATTGCGTGTCTTGCCTCCTGACTCTACGCAGAGCCTCACGCCAGTTCTTGAGCGTGCCGGGAAGTTAAAGCTTCTTAGCATTGCCTTGGTGAAGTAAGCAAATGGCTTGTAGCCGAGATCAGAAACCTGCTGCTTGTCTCTCAGACGACCTTGTGTAATACAAAGGTGACAGTTGCAACATGCATTCTCCTGGTCTAATCTAGGGAAACAAAAGGTTTCATTTTCTCCATTTTCGTATACACGCTATTTTGTGATAGGCCTATAACGCTTTATATTTACTAAATCAGGCCTATAATTACGGCCTTATGATCAAAATAACTAGGTGAGCGAGAGGTATATACTATAATACATCAGTCTACATTCTCATTTCCATCTTAACACTCCAGTTCCTCATGAAGCAAGCTAACGAATCCAACAATGATCTTTACGAGTGCGTCTGGATAGACCTGCCACAACGTGGAGATTTGCTGTAGAAATGATAAAAGATGCGACCATGTTGTTTCTTTTTAAAATTATTTTTATACCATGTCGTAATGATTTTCTGCATTCTTCACACTAAAAAAGCTTTCAGTAGCCTATGGCAAATGACTTTGTATTGTCCATGTACGTAGTGCTCGGGGCCACCACCCTTATAGAACGGATTTTCTTACCGCCGCTACAAAAAATCTGCTTAGCCATCCAACGGAAAACCCGAATAACTGTAAGTTTGCTAAGGAAGTAGACGATTAGATTCAAGGCAAGGCTCAATTCCAATTTACTTCTGACTGCATAGCTATAGGGCAGTGACACAACG
>JAHWFP010204478.1:0-35876 GCA_023313725.1 Lithobius niger | reverse complement strand
TCAGAAATAACTAGTTCGACGTGAAAGGTACATATCAAAATTAATCATATATCCTAAGTCCGAAATCACTAGTTCGACGTGAAAGGTACATATCAAAATTAATCAGATATCCTGACTCAGAAATAACTACTTCAACGTGAAAGGTACTTATCAAAATCAATCAGATATTCTAAGTCAGAAATCACTAGTTCGACGTTAAAGGTACATACATCCAGGTTGGCTTTCCTGTATGGCTCAGTTTTGCAACATTACATAGTTCAAACATGTATCAATGTTGCAAAAGCAATCATTATCCTATTTTTCACCCTCGTAGGAAACGGGTTTTACTACGTTTGCTCTAACATATGTAAACGTTATTTCGATCAAGATGTACGAAAATAGTGATGGGGGGGGGGGGGGATATCCTTTCAATTCATCGAAATTATCTAACATTATAACACGCTAGGGTAGAAAGAGCAGCAGCTTCAGCAGGAGGATAGGTCTACTATCGAATCCAATTTTCCGTTACCTGCTACTTACGAAATTTGAAAATACAAAATCCAGAAACTGCATAAACATTAAAACACACAACTTTTCGGAGTCGAATCTATTCCGTCATCAGGTTTGTATAAAACTAATTCATAGCCCAAACTACCGTGTCACACCCAACATAAATTCCTGAAATGGCACCAATCTTCGCAATTTTTAAAATTAAAAGAATAAAACCCACACTAGCATTCCCTTTCAGAAAAGGCAAATACGGGAGGTGAAACGGCAAACCCCGTCCTTCCAACTGGGATGCCAGGTCAGCAAGAGACGCTGGTTATGCTATATATGAATTAGTTCTATACAAATCTGATGACGGAATAGATTGAATTCCGAAACGTTGTGTGTTTTAATGTTTGTGCACTTTCTGGCTTCTGTAGGTTTTCAACCTGCATAGGTGCCTTAAATTGTCAACTTACGAAATTAAAATGGCAGGTAAAAATTAGGCCTAAAAGCTGACAATTATGCCTAAACTTGTGCCTAGGCCTAAACACTAACACATTTTTAACAGGCAATTGTGATGGTGTCTATACTTTTAGATTATATGACCTGAAACAAAACCCACAAGGGTGAAAGAACCAGCCAAGTTTCAGCCAATTAAAGTAGTGATATCAGAACAAAAATGGCTGCTACCAAGTTGCTACATTAGTTGCCAAGCTAATCTCAGCCGAAATCTCACCGATTATTAGCTCAAAGGTTAAATGCAAAACCTGACCATTGCTATAACCCGTAGCAATGGTTAAGGTTTTTTTATTTAACGTGTGCAGTAATAGTCGGTGGAATTAGCTTGGCAACTAATGTAGCAACTTGATGGCAGCCATTTTTGTTCTGATATCACTACTATGATTGGCTGAAACTTGGCTGGTTCTTTCGCCCTTGCGAGTTTTTGTAAGTGTGTGAAAAGGCACAATGTGACGACACAATTAATGCGTTCATGCTAGATCGTCCATTAGGCGCAAGGCCAACTGAGACAGTCGCAGCTACTATCTCAGTTGACCTTGGCGATGGTAACATGCGCGATGGCTGACTGCGCGTGGCTGTTATAAGGCAGCAGAATGTTATAAAATAGGCGGGATCTACCTTTAAGTATTTGTCCTAGAGAGTACATTCTTTACTCCTTCTTATTCATTGTACTCCTGACCGTGACATGAAATGTGGTGGCTTTGCAGCTAGCTATACAAATAATCCCGGGTAGCTCAGTGGTAAGCGTCGTAGATGCAAAATCTATACAGTACTGGATTTACAGAGGCTCAATGGGTTACACCCCAGGGCGTCAAATTTTGAGGAATGGCAAATAAAATGAAAAAAAAAAAACTTAACTCTGAGGACATCACAAACCATGTTCTATCAGAACATGTACTCACTTAATTTATCGCGAAAGAAGTTTCTAGGATGGCTAGAAACCGATTAAAAACTCGGAACATTAAAAAAAAAATCGCGTGTCCTGTATTTTTTCTAAAAAATTTTTCCTGAAAAAAAAAAGCCGATGAAAGCACTTTTTTTGGGGGTTGGAGGAAGAGTGCTGGGCAAAAAAATTTTTTTAGCCAAAAATCCGCATCCAAATATTCCTAGGTTTATCCCTGACCGCACGAAAAGATGCGATTGTTTTTCTTTTTCGTGTTCATACCTTTTCGGTTCATGGTTTTCCGTGCTCATGGCTTTCGTGCTCATGGCTTTCGGACTGTCTCAGAAGTGGGATCGTTAAAAATTATTATTTGTTTATAATTTTTCTTGAGTACTTAACGGTGATTTCTGGCTTTAATGATCGGTTTGCCTTGCGTGACGTGCTGTTTTAGTAGGCCCGTCATTTCAGTCTGGATATTGTGTATTAGGGCGGGCCTAATGTTTTCATTTTTTTAGAAACTCAACATTTAATAGTGGGGGAAAGTTGTGGTTAGGGGCGCATATTAATGGCGCAAGATCTGAACTGGATTTTCAAATGCCATTGGGTCTACAAGTTTTGAATTTTTTTCCGTATGGTCTGCATCACAATGAATCCTCAGTGTTAGGATAAATTTCTGTAATATGAGGAAAATTTGCTTTGCGTTGTTATGTAGAGAAAAAAAATGTTGACATCAGATGTATCTTTCCTATAAAACATCATCACTCATATTAGAGTGGGTGAGAGGCACACAGCAAACTCAAGTTGGGATACACACAGCAAACATATTAAGACAGCCAATGAAAATGGCTCAAACTAACTAAGCAATGAGGTGATAGTAATGAAAGATGGCGATCGGGTTCATTCTTGGCACGGTAGGAAAGAGTGTAGGTGTAGATCCCAAGGGGCACCTCGGTCTCGGGCTATTTAATGGCACTGTGTACGTTCTGTTTGTTACGGGTGTAAGTTAGAGTTAGACTTAGATTAGATGGGATGTGTGGTCTTGGATCTGTAAATTCCCGTAATAAATGATCCGAGATCTGAGAAAAAGGGCGAGCGCTCGACAATGTGAACGGAAGTGCCCTGTAACAAGCAGTAACAAACACAATATTGCTCAATGATGCTGCCTATTAGAGCCGAGATGAATAGTTTCAAAGTTGGTTGAGTAACAATCACTGTATGCACGATCGTTGTTGCAGGCTTATTGCACTCGGTACCAAAACGGAAAATCGGACAGTTCAGCCACACTGAGAATAAAAATGACGCCTTCCATTGAAGACTGAACACCCTGGGTTCCAAGGGAAGGGGGGGGGCAGGGATGGCAGGTATTCAGACCACACAATGGGGGAGTGTGTGGGGAGGGGTATGGGGGACCACAGGGGGGAATCTGACCACACAATGGAGGAATGTGGAAGGTAGGACAGAGGGGGGTGGGAGTTGATAACCGTTGTTTTCATTTCATGCTGCCCAGTATACGTTTTCGCCCACACAAGCAAGAATATTCGTTTGGACTCCTAACCGCCGGAAAACTACCCCTTTGAGTCCCATAATATTAAAACAAAAATATAGAAAATTGGTTAACAGATAATATCTTCAGGTACTCCGATTAGACATTTCCTGCAAAATACATGAACACTTTGAGTAGTCCATATTTGCGCATAAAAATGAAGTATCTTAATTATTAAAATAAAATATCTACAATATGGAGACGTATAAAGCTTTAGGTTTGGACCACGCTGACCATTCATATCATCCACAATTAAAGGAACAACGAGCTGATGCAAAAAAAGAAAATTCCTTGCACGGCAGCTCATGCACTGACAATCCTGGGAGCTAAAGTTTTTGATAAAAGCCCAAAATGTGTAATGTGCCGATCGAAAATTAAAACTCGTTGTTGCTCAAACTCTGGATGAAATCAGTATCAGTCTGGTCCAAACCAAATACCTTAATTTAGTTGAATAGCTTGTGATGGGCCCGTTTATTTACATTTTGTATCACCCACAAATTAACGCTTTGTAATGCTTGTGATAGTGTTATAAACTAGGCCTACCACATCGAATTACTTTAGGTCCGACTGTGTGCTCTTCAAAGGTTAAAACTGAAGCCAGTTTACACCATGCTGCGTAAAAAAATAAGGCAATAAATAATCTAATGAAAAAGAAATCTTGTCTTGGTTGGTAGGTGCGATTAAAAAAATTACAGGATCCCCTCCCGCCAAATAAAGAGCAAAAATTTCCCTGAGTATTCCAGGTTTTTCCATAGTAGTTGGGATCAAATTCCACAGTATTTACAGTAATTTTAGGAAGGAAACTTTTCCACAAGTTTTTCCAAGTTTTACTTCTTTTTAGGACTCACAAGAAGAAGCAATTTAATGAACTTTTAGGTGCCAACACAGAAATACAAGGACAAATTTTATTTTTCCGCAATGTCTTAACAAAATGTGCTTAACGCACTTAGGACTAAGCCTAAAAGTACGGCTGTGTTTATTTCCTGACTTCTTCAGGATTTTTGTGAAAAATATGAGAATTCCCGGAATTTTCCTTGCGTTTGACATGTAGTTAAATTCCCTGAGTTTTCCCTGCGTTTCATATGTAGTTAAATTCCTTGAGTTTTCAGGTTCTCCGGTTAACTAGCGTGTAACCGGAAGTAATATCAACACTTCTTCGTGTTGCGTTTGGTTTTTTAGAGAGATCAGCTGAGATTATTTTTTTGATTATTTTCTCGAAAGATTTGTTATGTTTTGACTTTCCCAGTGGTGGTGGTGACGAATTATTTGCTTAAATTGTGAACTTTTTGTGACAGAAAATTTTTATTTAAAGTGTTAAAAAGGCTTCCGCGAACAGCTCATGTTTTTAATAAGAAACGTTACAGCTAAGGCATAAATACATATGTCCCAATTTTTAAAATCAAAAACCAAAACTGGTAAAAAGGACCACCAAGTTCCGAATGGTTCGGCCCTTCCAAGGAGTGATATCAACACACCAAAACATTCGCCAAGTTAATCGCACCGAAGGTTCGAAGCAGTACCGTAGCTGAAAAATGCGCCCCCCCCCCCCAAGAAAAAACCAAGGGCCCTTGCAAGAAAAGACCTGGGGCACAAATAAAAAACGGATTAGAGCTCACTCGAACGAAACGAACTATAATTTAAACTTCAATTTCTAGGAATAAGAATTGTTTTTAATCACTGGTCATGTCAGAAAGTGGTGCAATTTGTGTTTGAACTACAGTGTTTGTGTTTGTCGGTGTCTGTTTTAGTTCCATTTCGTGTGACTGATTACGTGTTCATTTATTTGTGTTTTTGAGTTCAAGTTTTAGTTCTTGTGTTTGTGTTTTGTGTGTATATTTTTAATGTGCGAAATAGCCAACCGTTTTGTTTGTTTGATTAGTGGTGTACACGTATGCATGTGCATGGAGGTTGGTATGTCACAATCCTTGTTCCCTGAAATTGGAGTTCAAACTGAAGTTTGTTTCATTCGGGTGAACTCTAATCCGGTTGTGTACCTTCACAGCTGTGAGTATTCCATGCGGATATAGACGCTATTGCTTTTTTTTTCTAAACGGTTTAGTCGTTTTTTGTTCAGTTAATTTTTTGGTCTTTTTGCTTCTTTTTTTGTTGTTAATCATATAATAACAATAAAGCACTTTAACCATCATGAAGAGATGGTATGGATTACGGAAGAGCAATGAGCCAACTAACACCGTTCAAACACAATTCAGAATTAATATTGTCGTTTCAAGAATTGTATAAGAGGGACTTTGTCGAGGGCTAATGTAAAGGCTCCCAATGAGACTGCACCAACGGCAACATCAGGAAGCGAGTTCCATGGCGCTACCACCCTCATCGTGAAAAAAATTCGTCTACACTCAAGTCTCGATGTCTGGACTCGTAGCGTGAACGGATGACCGTGAACAATCTTATACGTAAGTATTAAGTCTGATTTCAACCTCCGAAGTTCAAATGGCTCTTGACCTGCCCTGTGCAAACGATCTCCGGGGGGATTCCGAATGAAACTGCCTTGGCTCGATTCCAGGAGGTCAATGTCCTGCAGCAGATACGGCGACCAGGCCGGGCTAACGTATTCCAAAAGCGGTCTCACGAAAACCTTAAAAACCCACACATGAACCGCTCGCTACATTTGCGGAAGTAAAACATCGTCTCACAATAGCCAAACAACGAAAAGCGTTTGTGACAATCTTTCTGACGGTGTGTTATCGATTTCAAATCCTGGGAAAACCAGACACCTAGATCTTTAGTTAAAGTCACAGAGTTGTTGTCGATATGGTCTGGATCATCACAGGATGTCCCATACTCCGCCCAATTTTGATTGTAAAAAAAAAAGAACATTAGAATATTTATGTCCATGTTTAATCTATGCTTTTTCCTATGACCAGTAATCGAGGGTAACACAATAGCTTATGTCTAAATTTCGAATAAGTCAGCTCGATTCAGAGTCAATTCGTAGTTGATCATTCTGTATTGTTGTAGGCAGTTGTAGTGTTTGCGGTAAACAATCAAGGAAAACAATTTGTAAATAATTCAACACTCTTCCCGAAGACTGCACTGAAGAGCTCAATAAGTCGTTTCAACATATTGATCACCCGATTTTGAAGCCGCACGACCTGTAAATTAAAGACTTAGCATCCACGGCTTAAAACTGAAAGATTTAAGTGAAAATCTGGATCGTTTTTATTTTGGTACGAATAAACCTTTTATGACGTTGGCCGACAATGTTGCTCTCCCCGCCAAGGGCGCCCCTACATTGGGGCTATTGGGGCTCAAGCTTCACCCCCCCCCCCCCGAGGTTCGTTGCCCTTTTTCTGCATAAAATAATGTTTGGGAAAAAATGCTGAGAAAGTAAAATGTTAAAAATGTAAGCTTTCCTTTCCTATACATGGCAATTGGCAATGGATGGAATGGAGACTTCTTCCCGTCATGCGTGTCACGTGATTTCGTGTCGTTTATTGACCTTTTTGCCCTTTTGATTGATTATTTTGCGCTTTCTGAGTTTTCGAGCCTACCCCTTTTTGCCGTTCTGCGGGCGCCCTTGCTCCCCGCGCCCAAGCATCGTTGAAACTCTGCTCAGATCTATAGTTAGCATCGCCTTCTTGTTGCACCATTGTTGCATTGTTATCGTAGTCCTAGGTTAGTGTTAATGCCATAGAAAGTAGTGATATCAGAGTCAAAATGGCTGCCACCAAGTTTGTGGTCTGAACCGTGATCACTCAAGCTTAACTAACACCTCGGTGATTATCATTTAAGTTTAGGTGATCACGGCCATGATATTAGGTGATTTTGGCTATGATATCATTACTTTCTATGGCAAAAACTTGATGTGGCCCTTTACCCGTAAGGGCTTTTTGTATGATACAACCTTACATGTTTCACAACGTAAAAGAATGAACGTTTTTTAGGCGGATTTATTCGGCCCAAAAAACGTTCAATCTCGCACAGCATCGACTTGACTAAAGACTCCGTTTTTTTTTTTTTTTTACCTTCATTTTAATCCAGTGCTCCTTGTGGTTTCGTTGACCGGCTACAGAAGTTAGCTGAGTAGCTAATCCGGCGGCTAAGCACCGGTTGAATATTTAATACAATTTTGAAGCCCGGACGTCGGATGCGAGTGAAGCTCGGACGTCAAGCTTGAGAGCTCGGGCACACGTCGAGACTTGCGTACCAAAACTGGTCCACTGGGCACATACATCCAACGTCCGGGCTTCAGTCGAATCCGTCGTCCGAGAATCTCAAGTTCGGGACGTAAAGAGAACTCAGAGGTCCGAGCTTCCCCATCTAAAACTCGACGGCCAAGCTTGAAAGAATATCTTTATTCGGGTTGAATCCGTTAAACTATACGATCACCGATCAAAAATCTAGCAACATCTAGCGCTATCTATAGTGTAGAGCAGCGTAAGTGACGTCATTTTGGCTACGAGACACCATTTGGAGGTAATAGCTACAAGGTGCACTAGATTAAAATGTAACGGAAAACAACGGCACTTCTAGTCAAGACAGTGCTTTGAGAGCGGATTTCTAGGCTTAAAAGAACGTTGTTTTTTCCAGGAACAAAAATCGAGCGTTATAGGCTTAAGAAATCCAGTTTAATAGCATTGGCTTCAATAAGACGATCTTCCTTTCTCCCTCCAGTGCTCCTTGCAGCTAACCCAGTTACTGGCTCCACCATAGAGTTATACACAATAATACTACGTCGCGTCACTGCCCTATTGTCTAGCATTTGCTTGCATCAAGCGAAGGAATGAACACCGCCATTTCTTTTAACGAAACAAACAAGGCACGAGCCTCCTTAATTATTGAGTGAAATCTGGTATACGCCCTCGTGCACCTGGGAGAAAGCTGTGAAGGTTAACGATACCAATGCCGCTAGATGACGCCACGATATTTTCGTACAATTTTCAATCGTTGATAGTGCCACTTTAAAGTTCTGCACTCCTTGTACTCCTGCTCCACAATTTTTTTTTTGTACGAATTTTATTTTGCTGGAAAGTGGATAAAAGCATATTTTTCGCATCACTTTCATGGAACTGGGATGCTACAAATTTAGGCCTAGCTTATATGGTTTATTCCACGCTTAGAAGGCACGTAATCACAAACTCGTGTAAAGTCGTACGCAGCCGCTCAAATAAATAGTTCTAGTTTTAAGTATCGTGACGAGGCAGAGATTCGGTAATGTCGAAATATAATTACTACATGTGCATTTACAACACTTCAAAAAATTGGTGAAAGTTTTGTGATTTTTAAAATAAGCTACTCCCGGGCTAATTTCCTCCGAGCCAATGATACTAATGAGCGATGCATTAAACAAAATGGCGAATTAAACAGCCATAGCTATTTGCCTCATTTTTCGAAATGAACACTGTGTGGCATATTTTTGCAAGATGAACGATAAGATATAATAAATAATGACATAACTTAGTGAAAATAAAATTCATTAAAAGAAACAGCAATGTCGTATTGACAGAACGTGGGGAGCGTGGCGGAAGGATGCAGACGTTGCGCATGCGTACAGGCTGCATTCCAATCATGGAATATCCTATGGGCTACGGTCATGGGAAGTAATTGTTGACTCTGCTGTTTTGCTCAACTGTTTCCTGGTTTAAACTTGGAGTAATTCCCCACTTGGTTACGGGAGGCTAGAGGAGTTGCAAGATCCGGTTTCCAGTCACGAACAGACCATGATACGTGAAATTATTTCCATTTAAAGGGGGATTGTCACCAAATGACAAGCGGCCGCATTTATAG
The DNA here is from genome assembly GCA_023313725.1 of Lithobius niger. Classification (NCBI taxonomy): domain Eukaryota; kingdom Metazoa; phylum Arthropoda; class Chilopoda; order Lithobiomorpha; family Lithobiidae; genus Lithobius; species Lithobius niger. The sequence continues at coordinate 26,715 of JAHWFP010204478.1, read as the reverse complement.
CTATTTACCGCTATCTAGTCTTTTCTAGCCCTTACTTCCAACAAGCGAAGGAACACATGAATAAATTTCTTTTTATGAAACAAACAAGCTACGTGCCTCCTTAATCACTGAGTGTAAAGTTGGTGCGTCCATGTGAACCAGGGAGCTACGGTAAAGTTAAGCCTAACGACATCACAGGCTCTTTTTTCTATATATCGACCGTTTTGAAACGCAGATTTTGACCCGCTACATGGGCGCTATCTAGTGACAGAGATATCGTTAATTTTACCATATAAGGATCAAAATAAAAAAAGCCACGACCTCCATCCACCCCCCCCCCAAAAAAAATATATACTAACATATTTTTTTTTTGGGGGGGGGGTGGAGGTCGTGGCTTTTTTTTCTTCTCATCCTTATATTAGTGCTTTTAATATAATGATGCTGTAATTTTGAATTAGGCTAAGGGCGCGTTTACGCAGCGACTCGCCTTTGCATTCTCGCAGCTAGAAGTTTATCGCGATGGCAAAGGTGACATTGCCATGGTAACAACGCTAAATGGATTAGCTAAATCCGACATCGTTTGAGTAAATACTTGCAGTCTTATAATCCGTGCCAATAATACAAAGAATTATTCATGACGAAACAATTTTCCAAACACTTCTGAACTCACGTTATTTGCTGTTTTCGTTGCGAGGTGGCTGACATAAAACCGCCGCCATGTTGGAATTTGAGGTGATTTCTAGCTTCTAGCTGCGAGAATGCAAAAGCGAGTGGTTGCGTAAACGTGCCCTAATAGTGGATAAACAAGGTTAGAGGCCGCCCATTGGGGTGGAGTGAAACGGCAATTTTTTTTTGTTTTTAATCCAATACCGCGCAAAAGATGCATTACATGATAAAAATAAACACCGTAATTTTTTTTTATTTCTGACAATATCTTTTACCTCCCGAACGCCTTCGAAAATTATGAAAATGTCAATTTTTGACTAAAGCCATATTTAAAATTTTTTTTATATTTATTTTTTTCAAAACTCAGTACCACACAAAAGCTACCTTATATGATAGTTATTAACACTGTATTTGTTTTATTTTGATCTGACGATATCTACTGCCTCCCCAACGCCTTTGAAAATTACGAAAATGTCAAATCTTTTACCAAACTTTTTTTTTTTTTACCTTGTATTCATTTTTATTTTTTAATTGGACAGGTTGTTCACTGCGAACATCTTGTGCAATTAAAAAATAAAAATGAATAAAAGGTAAAACAAAATGTGTGGTAAAAAATTTGACATTTTCGTTAATGTTCAAATGCGTTGGCGAGGCAGAAGAAAGTGTCATAAAAAAAAAAAATTACAGTGTTTATTTTTGTTATATAAAAAATGTCGTTTCACTCCACCCTACCGTCCATTTATTACGTTAAGCTTTTTGGCCTATTTTGAAACAACCACCCACCCCACGTTACGAATGTCACAAAATTTAAAACACCCCCTCCCCCCATAAAATATATTCATTTGTTTATTCTTACATTTATTGTATTTTTCCCAAATGTCTTAAGAATCCATGGGCTTAAATCTTGGGGAGTTTTTATGTGTGTTATAAATGGAATTACATCTGAACTATTGCTTTCTTAAATAATACGCCCAAAAATTAATGTGATGTGAACAACAACATATGATGCAAGATTGTGGCGTCATATTTTGGAAACACCTCCCACCTCTGTGCCACTACTGTCACAACAAAATCACCCACCTCCAAGATTGTGACGTAATATGGACGCCCCTTCAGAACATTTGAGTGTAACACACTTATTTTAAGTACACAAAGATGTGTTTTAAAATAAATACATTTTAGCTGAAAAATACATTTTTTGCCGACGTGAAACGCGTTTAATTGAAGACGTTCAGTACGCCAGTATGCAGTACTTTATAGTGTCCGCGTCCTATCTTGAGTTCGCCCCAGAACGAACACAGATAATCGATTGTACGTTTTCGATAGCAGAGCACCTTGTTGATATCCTAGATGGTTACAAAAACAATGGCGGCCGTCGATGAAAGTCGCTTCCCCCAGGAAGACGTAGCCGCTCATAAAATAACTGCAGGACTCAAGATACGCTGCGCCGACTATAGACACATGCTTACAACACATGCATTAGCGACAAAAACAGTATTTCTATTACAACGCATATATGTCATTGAAAATTGCGTTTTAACGAAAACGAGGTACCAGTATAGTATGCGGGCTACCCAGGCTCTTGCCGACCGCGGGGTTGCAAAGGGTGCAACTGCTCCCCCAGTCAAACTATCAGGGATGCAAAAATAGTGTGAAAAAAACAGAATTGTTTAAATAAGCAATTTTTTATGAGGTATATAGCCAGTCTGCTTCCTGTATCCTTGGTTTCCAGTCTGTTTGCTGACGTGAAAGCACTCAAGAACTTTTTAAAATGAAAAGTAGGCAATATTTTTAATGGTTTAAAGTCGTAACTCGTGATTTTACAGCTTGTTTCCGTTTTTTTTTTCATTTTTTCACTTAAAAATGTTGGCTTTTTCACTTGTTTGCGTTTTCACTTAAATATATTAGTACTTTTAAGCCTAATACGCAACAAACTTGCCAAAATTGCAGTATTTAATTCATGGAGGGGAACAGGGGCGTAAAACTGCCATCTTCACCCACTTTCTTGGCCCAGCCCTGGGGCTACTGTGACATTACAGTCCACACTACCATGTCATAGCGTAACCGAACCTAAGAATTTTGGTGAATTTGTTTGATGGTAGATCACATGCAACAGTAGCACGGAAAACGGTTATGTATCATGTTTCGTAAAATAACAAATGTTTATATTTCAAACACTTTCGTCGTACACGTGTTTTAAGCATGTTAATAAAATGTTGCAAATTGAACGCATATATATACTATAGTGTTTTATTTTAAATGCATGTTTTCACGTCTGTCACACCAGCGTTTTGAAGTTCCGTATCAGCCTGTTATTTGTGAAACGCGTTTATGCATTCTTCACCTAAAAACGTATAAAAACGTTTTAAAGATGAGTTAAAAATTTATTTATTTTACACATGTTTTTGCAGAGCATCAAAGACCGCATCACACCCAATAATCTGTTTCTTTGTAACCAGTATTTTCTATGAAATAACGTCGGGGTAATATCAACAAAACGCTTTGGGTCGCGGTTTGGAATGGCATCGGATCAAGACCGGTAAATTATTTTGAGTTTATTTACGCAATAATTAAGATTATATAAATAAACGCAGACTAATTCTTTATTAATCAACTAATAAGTCAAAATATGTGTAGGCCTATACGTAGCGTGTTGGCAGCGCGACTCGTGTCTTCAGAGCATATAGGCGTGAACAGTATAGGCCTATACGTAAAATGTAATCTGTTATTTCAGCAGTTAATCTGTTATTTCCCACGACGACGACAAAGGATAGTTTAGCTCGAGAACTCCAAGCGGGTATCCCAGAATTTTTGACATGCCACAATTGACACGAGCACGAAATACTACAGGGCTCTTCTCGTCCTGAAAATAGGGGGTGGCTGAGGCCAGGAAAATAGTGCGTGCGTTACAAAACTATTAGTGAAGTATAGGACTACCACATCAAATATAAAAATTCTTTGTTTTAAGTCAGATGTTTGTTAAGGAACCCTACAGAGATTGTTTGTGAAAAAGAAAGCCTTTAGTTCATTGATGGTCAGTGGTTAAAAAATGTTGTCAGGAAGCCTGTTAAATAAATAAAAGTGTACAACAGAATAAGGCCGACTCGCTGTAAAAATATAGAAAAGCATATACAGAAAAGGTTGTTTTGTATAGCTGTCATAATACACTGCCAACGCGGCAGCCACCCTTTTTTTGACAATAAAAATACGGTAAGCCTATACTAACTGTGTGAAAATACCACGTTACCAGAAAATACAGCAACGTTTACTGAAAATTAAAAGGTTTAGTTCTATTTTCTGTGATAATTTTTCTGACGAAGTGAGAAGACAAAAAGAAACAACCGTCGTAGCATCCACGGCTGCAATTTTTCGTGTGGATGGTCGCACACTGAGCTTCAATACCCGGATGCAACTACAGGTGTTTTATTTTTATTTTTATAAAGCCAATCAAATTGAGCTGTTGGTAAAACTTTGAGATGGTGCTTTGACATTTCGTTAGCTGTATTTGTTTCCATTATTTTCACGGATTATTTTTACGGCGCTCTATGTATAGGCCTATATATTAAGCGTTATGAAATCACGTTACAATGTCTGTTTATCTGAAACGGTTCAAACTGCCTAATAACAAAATCGTAAGAAAGGAATTAATACAGAATAAATAAATAAATAAATAAGAAGTCAGAAGGTAAGGGCTAACAGTCGGGATGTTCCGACCTCAAAAAGGGATGGGCCTGGAAACAAGCCCGAAAGCCTCGCTCTGATTGCGCATTTGATTACACATGTGGAAGGTCCTGTGTTCGAGTCCCAGTAAAATCCTTTCTCCGGTCAGTTTATATTTTGATCTTAGTCATCTGGCATCACAGAGCACGATACAACGCGTATATAGCAAACGATATCCGGGCCTATGGCCTTTTAATTACAAGTCAATAATTCTAAAATTCAACAGGCAAGCAATTAGTCCAGTTCCCAGAAGAAGAAAAAAAAAGAAAAAAGACGCACGTGTATACCATATTCACGAAAGCAGCTAGAACTTTCATAAACACGACAATAATATTTTGTTTGAATAATTAAAAAAAAAAAAAAAATTTTAGAACAAAATAAGGCGGGATTCGAACCCGGTAAATACGAATCGTACCCCACAATCGTATTTTACCTGTCCCACTTTACACGTTGTTTTTAAAACCAACAGTTTGAAATACCAGCACACAAACTTCCAGACCCATTGGAATAGGACACAAGGATTAATCCCAAATGTTTATCCAGCGTCCAATTTACTTCGAATGACTGACCTGCAAGGTTTGCGGGGGCGTTGGTCAACAGGGGTTCCTGATGTCCCGTGTCCTGCACCATCCCTCGTTCTACTGCGGCCACTCTCTCTCTCTCACTCTCTCTCTCTGCCTCGCCTTCCTCGCTACCACATATCCCTCCGCTCACCGATTCACCGCCTGCAAAGGGCGCCGCCACACCGATTTCTCCCTCCACACCCCCCCCCCCCCCCCCCTCACCCCCTTCCCTGTGACAAATGGAGCGGCTGAACGCGAGCGCGTGCGCCTTTGTTCCGGGGAGAGTGATATGAGAGAGGGGAAGAGTTGGAGGGGGGAGGGTGGTTATTGGGGCCCCTCTCTCCCGCTGCAGGCCCCCTGGTTGGCCAACCCGCATCACCACCAAAGAGAACCCCCCTTTCTCCCCCCGGGGGTCGCTTAAAGCTGGCAAGCCAAGCAGTGAGGGGCGGCCGGATTAGCGGTGGGAACCAGCGGAAAGAGATTTGGTATGGAATTCGTTCGTATGCAATAAACTTCTTAATCAAATGTGCAGGTCTGAATCCCCCTATTATATATTCGGAAATGGGGGTTTGGGTACCCCCAACGTGTTAAGACGCACCTTCGCAACCATATGAGAATTTAGTGTAATCTCGTTCACGCATTGTTCTTGATGATTTTATTCAATTCTGGCTTTTCCCGCGTCTCCTTTCGCTGGATCGCGGGTCTTGCTTTAGCCTGACTCCTCCAGTTTCTGTAAATTGTTGGGTTAAGTTCTAAAGCTGTTATTTCTGAGCTCTGATACATGTTTCTTTTTTAGTTCAGGAAAACCGCTCCTTTAACAAATAATATTTTTTTTTAAATACTCCTTGCCAAAATAATAATTATGTCACCACTGAGAAAGATTGAAAAGCTGCTCAGCTCAGCTTTAGCTTGCAGCCAGGATCCACCCCGGTAGCACATTGGTTAGAGCACACGGCCTAGTCAGCGGGAGTCCTGGGTTCGAGTCCCAGTCGGGGCAGTTGTCTTTTCTTTCTTTCTTAGATTAGTGTATTGTGTATCCTCACAAGGCCAGTCTTTAATGCAGACTGCTTGCTTCGTTAAACTCTTACCTTGTGATTTATTCTTTCCTTAATACATGTGTGTATATTTGATATGAAAATAATAATAATAATAATAATAAAAAATAAAAAAATAATAATAATAATTTATTCATACGGGTTTACATCTGAAGGCCCGAGTCCGCAGACTGTATGTGCCATTTAACATAATAAATAATTAAGACAATATAAGTAACAGACGTGTTGTTTAAAATACATTTTCAAGTTTTATATAAGGTTTAACAGGTTGTCTATTTTTTTTTAAGTACAATGCAATGAGTAAAAAAAGTTACTATCATAAATCTAATCACAGGTTAAAACAGGAGCATTATTCCTTTTAGAACATCCAAGTTTTTAATTCTTTTTTCAATCTGAATCTATTCCTAATTTCGCGTAAATTTATGGAAATTTTGTTAAGTAAAGAGGGTGAAAGGAATTTCATGGTTCTCATTCCATAAGATTTCCTGAAAGAAGGAATGGTAAGCCAATTATTATTGTTCCGGATCGCTCTCATCTTCACAGGTATGTTGTAAACATTGTTAAAGTAATTTTGTGTAATTACTGTAAAATCAGAAATTTGCCTGAAGGTCATCAGAGATTTCTCTTGAAGAAGATTTGATCGCTTTTTTGTGGAGTTAACATCTCTGAAAAGAATCTTATTGTGTGCGCGGCATATCTTGAGTCCTGCACGTATTTTGTGATCGGCTACGTCTTCCTGGAGAGGGCAGCTTTAATCGACGGCCGCCATTGTTTTTCTAACTACTTTTGATATCAACAAGGCACTCTGCGACCAAACACGTACAATCGATTATTTCTTTTCATTCTGGGGCGAACTCAAGATGGGCCGCGGACACTATACAAGCTTTATTTAGTATTTTTTGAATAATAATAAAAATAATAATAGTAATAATAATAATAATTATTATTATTATTTTCTCAAGAAAGTAGCACGAGGCTGTATGTATTCCTGTATGCGAAATTTAGCCGTATTGCGTGCATTTATAGTAGAAGATGGGGATCCTCGTGTTGGGGTAGTGCACCCCTCACGGGCTATTGCCCCAGGTTCTTGGTGCCCCCATCTGGTGCGCCTTTGTGGATTTTCACGGGTGGGTTGCTGCCTGCTAGGTGTCCTTTTTAAACCTGGGGCCTCCCTCCTCATTTGGGGGAGGTAAGATTCGCCTCAGGTTCTCCCTTCTGGAGTTCTAATCGTTTTTTAAACTATAACTCGTTTGCTTAATTGTTTTCAGTTTGTTTTTGTGCTCCCCTGCTCTATGATCAGGGGATTGCCTAACTTTTTAACGTGTGCTTAATGTAGTTTTGATGTTTCGGCCCTTTTGGCTTCCAGGCTCTTCTTTCCCCACTGGTTCTGGGAGTATTGTGGAAAACGGCCTCGGCGACGACTCTGTTCGTCTTCTGGGGTCATAGGTGGACGGGTTTCTTCGGCTGTGGCTTCGCTACTCCCCCTTCCCCCCCCCCCCTGGTGCTTGCACCGGGGGTCCCCGGAGCTATGGCCTTTGGCTGGGCGCTCCATAACCACTTTTAATGTCCCTATCTATCTAACCTATACTTACTGCCCGCTTTTCGGCTCTCAGCCCTTTTCTAACAATAAAACGATGCCAGAGCCTGACAATGAAACGATGCCAGAGCCGAATTCGAGTGCCAGAGCTGCCAAGGATTTTTTTTCCATTGACGTCGCACACGTAGGCTATATTTTATACTAAGCGAACAATAAATACTTCTATAAACACTACGATTATGTGAAATTAAATGCCTTCCATTGCAGGAACTATCTACGTACAAAGTCTGTTTTGTTAACGCTGTTAATGAGGCTAACGGTTTTGTAGAGCAGCTTCTATCTCTTCCACTGATAAAGAGACAAACCGAACATTTAGACGTTTCCACAGTGTTGGTGGCAAGACAAAGTGTTACCACCGTCTTCTTATTTATTTTACTGTATTTTATTTTAAAGGACGTTAGCCTTTCGCAGTCCATTTGTCCCATCGCTGAATAATCCATCGGCGATCGAATTCATTTTGCTAGCAACGAACAAAGAAAGATGGAACGCACAATAACAATACCCAAGCGCGAGCACAGTGAAACGGGCAGAGAGCCGAAAAGCGGGCAATAAATAGGTTATTGTTCACTTTCCTTGTGCCAACAGCTAACAATACCTCGGGCGCTGTTAGCTCTTGGCACTCGGAAAGCGAGCAATAACCTATACTTATCTTGTTTTGTCAGTGGTTTGGTTACCGTGCAAAACACCAGATGCTGCCACCATCATATCTTCAGTAGAACGTTTGTACGCGGCTTAACTATCGTTAGCAAGTTCAAATGCAACAATAAGTAAACGCGTGGTAACAATGACGGGTCGTGCGGAGAAGGCGAAAGCGGTTGCGAAATAGGATCTTACCCGTTCCCTCATGCTGAGCCCAACAATACCTCGGGCGCTGCGTGCCCTCGTTATTGTTAGAGCTCAGCACTCGGGAAACGGGTAAGATCCTATACAGTTTCTTCTACCAATTCCTACTGACAATCGTCTTAATCCACTGCACCATGGCTTTCAGTGAAGAGGCAAAAGCTGTAGAACCGATGGAAATAAGGCACGTATAGGCTTTTTCTATATTGCGAAGTGTTTAGAAGAGTCCGTCAAACCTAAAAATTACATTTTATACTGTATATTTAACTGTCGTATAGAAGAGGAATCCTGTCGGATAATTTAAAGGGGATTTCGTCACAGTTGAGTATAGCAAATAATTTATTTATGTGACTTTTCAAGTGCAATCATGTCGAAAAATACCTTAAAATTAGGTAGCGAACAAAACTTCCAATTATTAGATAGCAGAAACTATGTTTCTTGGTCAACTGTAGAGTTGAAGCTCTAATTAAACATCAAGACTTATTGAATATTCTAATTACAGGAAAACTGAAGCAAAATGACCCCTAACCAGAGAGCCAAGCATTGGCAACGGATAACCTCAACATTCCCTGGAACGGGGCTGTTCACTTACCTATTTCCATCATTTTCACTTCTACAGGTGGACCAAGTCAACGGGGATCTTCATCCTAAACGCCTACGGTGGATACCAGCACCCTGGTAACCTGTTGGAAGTATAGGATATCGTCCACTTTCCGAGTGCTGGGATCTAACAATGTCGAGGGCGCGGATTGTTGGATTCCAGCATGAGGAAACCGGGCGATATCCTTCTTCTCACCCGTTTTGAAGCTATCAGTCCGACGTACGTTGTTGAGCGCAAGTGAGCGCGAGTGGAATACATTGTTGCGTTTAGCCAGAAGAAAGTTTATGTAGAATATTCGTTAAGACGCAATGCTACACGCAACGAAAAAAAGCAACGTTTAATTTTAAAAGCAGTTGCAATGCTGTAATTAACATGAATTTCAACGATTTTTTTGACGTTTGAGATGGCGTTGTTTTCAAAAATTGTTCCATGTAATTAATTACATTCGGTTCCTGTATTCCTTTTTGTCATTTAATGAAATCAACGTTTGGAAAGCAGCAGTTGCAATGTCGTGAATTGCTGAACGTTTTTATTTTTGTATCTGTTATGTTTTTTTTATTTGTTTCAGTATATTTATTACATTTGTTTATTACATTTGTTTATTACATTTGTTTATTACATTTGTTTATTACATTTGTTTATTACATGTTTTCTTCCACTTTTCATTTAACGCAAACGGTGGCTGGGATCCACGTGGAGTGCTGGGATCCCAGCCCTCCGCCGCGGATCCCAGTACTCCTCGGCCTCGTTCATTGTTGCGATCCCGTCGTGCTGTATTGTTATAAGAGGACTGAGAGCTTCAAAACGGGTGAGAACTTCTGAAAGAAGATCCGATCCCGTTCAAACCGCTACTGTCACAACACAAAGGGCAAACACTGCATCGTGCTTTATTCAGTTTGTTTTCCAAAAAGACAGTTTTCTTGTTGGCTACGGAGATGGTGACCTTGCGGCTCAGTCAGACGATTGGATTTTTTTCAGGCATACTCGGGGCTGATCGGCAGTGTCGTTTCTTCTCCCCTAGACTTTAGAGCCAGTGCCAAAAAGCCAAAGAACCCCACCCTCCACCCTCCCCCAGCTTCTGTGGTGGCAGAGAGTAAACGTGTGCTGTGTCCGGTCAGGGCCCATTGTTTTCATTTTGAAGCAGCTACGAATTCCCTGGACAATACATTGAAGGAAACCAGCACCTCCAAACGACGATGAATTCTCCTCGTCATAAAAGGGAACAAGACTTCAGGACTCCCGTTTCATCTCCCAGTTACCTCAGCTATTATTGTTGCATGGGTCTGTAATGTTGTTAAAACTTCATGTAATGAGGTGGCCCACAGAAGCCAACTCCGTCCTCTGTGAGGGCTCACAACCTCCGGGTCCTTGCATCCTCGTGTGCGTTTGGAACGCGTACACCCCCCCTCCCCCACGAAGAAGTACTTGCATCGTGTGAATGGAAACACAATACCACCACCACCACCATCTTAGTCATTACCTCCGTGATGTACGCATATGACGACTGGGTGAAGGAAATGGAACTAGTGGTTGCTTGGAGCCATACCAGTGATCCAGCCTTGGCGACTCCATGGATAGTGTATAGGTGGGTGGTTTCTTCTGATAGACTCAGTGTTCAGTGTTTTGATGATTGTTGTAAGGTGCTAAGGAATTGCAATGCGATCGGGTCCGACTTCCCATCTCCAGCGGGACAAAGTCAGCAGTAAAATATCAGGTAGATATTTAAGGGAGATAGCAAAGACGGGAATTTAGGAAGATGGTAAAGACGGGATTTTAATCCTAAAAGTAGTGTATAGTTGCCATTTCGAAAATATCCGTTACCTGTTAATTTTAGCAATCCTTCCCCGAAAGCTTTTTTTCCCTAGAGGATTTAAGATTTCTAGAGCCAGCCAGCTGAGAAACCCGACTGTGCATCCGTGTGCACAGTTCCTCCAATTTAGGTACAATTTAAGAAACACGTGGTTTTGCCATTCACTTTCCTCTAGTGTGCGCCTTACGCGCCACGCTTTGGTTTGCTTTCCCTCACCTTCACTTTGGATCTCACCTTCGTCGTCGTTCATTTCTATTGCAGCACAGCCTTCGTCGCTCCCATTTGTCGTTCGGATTCCTGCCTCCCTTATCACAGCATCGACTCCCTTCAAAGAGTTTGTTGTTTCGACAATGCATCATTGACCGAATGCGGCTCAACGCTCCTTTACTTGTTTCCTTTGCCGTTCGCCCTTTCTCCCATTGCAATGCCTACATAACACTTCTTTCATTACAACGTTCGCGTTCCTATTCCTGTCTCCCTCATCATGGTCAACTCCCTCCTAAAAGACTGTTGCCACGACGATGCGTCATTGACCGTAAAGCTCGCATCCTGTCCTTCGTCTGGTGACCATCCCACCTTCACCGAAGTAATGCCTCATGACTTGCCTTACTTTCGATCCATCCTACCTAATTCTTCCACTACAACTTTTCCAGCAACCGCATCTATTGCATTCTGGACCGTTGTCTGGCCTCACTTGTCTATCGTCGTTTGTCCACTCGCCTTCGTGCACGGCCACCTTTGGTCAAGACCTCCTTCCACGCATGCGCACTTCGCTACCCATCCATCCTGTCCAGTCTGCTCTTATGCGCTTGCGCCTGGCTACCCAGCAAGCATCACTCCTCCAAATGTGGGAAAATTCCCTTCTCTGCCCTTCGTCGAACCATCTGGTGTTCAAATCATCACATCGTTCACGTTTCGTTCTTCGAATATTCATCATGAGCCCCAAACCACGAGGTGATTTGTCAGCACGTGGTTTTGCTACTTTATCCAATGATCTGGCGGCTGTCCAACCAATTGAACCATCCACTTGTACCTGTGCAGGAATTGTCTCAGGGGGAAAAAATGGTATGATCCTCATCCCGCTTGCCAAACACACTAAACGTGTGATTATTTCTTCCTACATTACAGTCTGCAGCACAATCGACAGAGACCTTTGGGTCATCGTTCAACACAAACACCTGCAATCCAGAACCAGAAAACGGCAAAGTAACGAACAGACAATCAGAGATTTGGCTGTCAAGAAAATTCCTTCAACTCAGGGAAAAGACATCAACCCTGCCAAGTCAACTCCAATTTTGGGGAATCCCATAACTCCAACAACGATGTCTCAAATCACCCTGCCTTCACAAGGACCCCCTTTGTTGACTCTTAACGTTGTACCTCCCACCTCTCCTGCCGTCCCATCACATTTATCAAAATCTTCAACTTCATCATCAACTTCCCCAAGTTCTTCATCCTCTTCCTCGCAAGTGAACTTACCACAACTTTCATCGGATTCGCCTTCGTGCAAGCGATGGTCGTCTCTCATCACGCCTCTCTTCGTTAAAGTGCCCACTACACTGCCTTTATCTGATCCCGCCATCAGTTCACCAATGTCTCCTGCGGCCCCTTCGGACACTGCCGTTGTCACTGCATCTGATCCTTCGGCCATTCCGAAAGTCATCGTTCCATTTGTTCCGGAACTTTCTAAGGTGTCTTCTTTTCCTGTTACTTCCATCATCACATCCGGTGCTTCGTCTTACGGCCTTGACGACCCCGTCGACTCTGCTGATTCTGAGAACGAACTGTTAAATTTCGCTGGTCCCGTGACACTGTAATCTCAAGTTTGCAAAGATCTCCACCTCTCTTCGTCCTGCGTTCAGCAACTTCAAAAGAGCTTCCACCCTATCAATTCCCACATCCATCGGCTTTCCGCAAAACTCAATAAAACCGTCAAGCTAAGAAAATCACGTCAATTGAAAATTGGAAACTTCACCAGAAAATTTCCAATCTGAAAATGCGCATTGAACTCTCTCACTCGAAACTGAAACAGATTTCACCCCTTCCAGGTAGTGGTAAGAGACTCTTGCGATTAATCCACAGCCAATTTTCAGCAGCCCGTAAACCCTCTTATACGTTCTCCCCTCGGTTCCGGAAATCCAAGCCTGACCCGAAAGTCGTTCCCGGAGATTCGAGATGCCAGAAATCCCGCGCTCGCCCGGCAAGAGCTTCAACAAAACCTTCTGCTGCAGCCACATCTGAATACAAACCACCTCTTTCGACCACCTCCAAATTGGATCCACAAACCGAAACGCAAGTCGCCTTTGTCTCAAGAACCCTTGTCTCAAGAACATCTTTCCACAGATCCATCCATTTCTACCAAAGCCAAACTTTCCAACACATCGAAGTGTACTCCCACCAACCCAACCACCAATTTCAATCTTCCTTTACCACTACCCATCCACCATGATCGAACGAACGGATGGATCGAACGAATGGATTTCGTATAATTGCGCTCTTCCTCAAGGCTCCTTCATCGCTCGCCAGATATGGCAGTTTTATAATGCCGAAGGTTTTTTTCCCTACCATGCCTGAAATGAAGAAAGTGTCGGCCCACAAATCCCGGCAACTACCCTGCAGTGACTATCACACTTGTGCCAAGGGGTACACCTTCAGCTTTCACACCTGGCCCTAAATTTTCAACATCCTGTTTCCTTCTTCACCAACCATTATGACGGAACAGAGACTCATTAATCTTAATCGCTTCATCTCCTGCTTCCACACCACGTTTCTTTCAGAACGGGCAGCTTCAATTCGTGAAGATTTGAACTTTCCATCATCATTCGCTGAAGCTCCGGGAATATTCAACTGCCGACCCGTGGACATCTGGTCAATTTCACCTCTCCTGCAGTACCAGCCCCTCCCCCTTTCAGTTGGGTCCCAAAAAAAAACCATTAAACTTTTGGACTTCCCTCCCTCCCCTCCTCCCCCTCTTCAATGTTCTGCGGAGTTGTTACTCCAGGGGAAGCCAGCTCGTAACCCTAGGGCACTCGTAAGCTGGTCCCACAACCAGCATTGACGAGGTCTCCAGGTAAATGCTAAAATAAATTGACAGGTAATGTATATTTTCGTATTAGGCAATAGAAACTAAATTCAACCTGTGGCCCCTGGTATTTTGACGTTTCAAGTTGGCGTTTCGAAAATATCATTACCTGAACCCGCCCTACCTTCCTTCTTGAGTCACCACCATGACAGATCGAGAGGAATATATGGCAAAACCATGTGTTTGTTGCCTAAATTGGAGGAACTAGGCATGCGCATGCGCAGTTGGGTAACACAGCTGGGTGGCTCTAGACATCTTAAATCCTCTAGGGAAAAAAAAGCATTCGGGGAAGGAATGCTAAAATTCGAAGGTAGCCTAATGTACACATTTTCGTATTAGGCAATAGAAACAAAAATCACAACCGGTGGTACCCGGTATTTTGAGGTTTTTACTTGAGGTTCCTAAAATACCTACCTGTAAGGACCCACCCACCTCTCCTCGGTCGGATCATAATGTAAGACGGACTGTGATAGGAGCGATGGTGGCAGGCCTAGCGACGAGTGTTGCAACCTTGTAGGGAGCACCATTGCAATGCATTAGTTTGGGGTTTAGGACGTAGAGGCTTATTCTAAGCGAAATGCATTAAAATTACAGGTAGGTATTTAAGGACAAGTAAAAACTGCTTTTAGGATTAAAATCCCGCTTTTGAAGGCCATCATTCGATGGTTTGTTTTCGATTGGACAACGACGCCATGTTGGATTTGTAATTCTCGCTGCGAGATGCAATGTTTTCTTTCTTTAGCAGAAACTGGAAACGGATCGTAAATAAAGCATGATAGAGTAGCAAATAGCTTTCGACGAGTGAAAAATCTTAATGGTGTGGGGCGTATTTACTCAACGATCTAGTTTTGTATTTTCGCAGCTAGAATTTAGTTACAATGCAAAAATAGCGTTGTCGTCGTTACAACTCTACCTGTTTTCTCTGACATCGTTTGGGTACATGCTTGCAGTCGTATAATCCGTGACAATAAGATAAAGAATTCTTCCTGACAAAACTATTTTTCAGTCACTTCTGAACTTGCATTATTGATTATTTTCCTTGCGAATTGGCGGAGCTTTATCCGTCACCATGTTGGAATTTCTGATGAGTACCAGCTTCCAGCTTAAAAAATACCATGAGAGAGCTTTTCGTAAATGCATCCTAAATGCGGGCGGATAGTATCACTGTTGTTTGAGGTGTGAGATGAGGTGTGTATGTATAACTTTGTTTTCAGTTTCAACTGGCGAAAGAGCAGACACATCACCACTTGCAACGGCTATGGCACTGTAGAACTTGGCTCAGAGTTTAGAACTTTGATTTCTGGTAAGATAATACTAGTCTTGGCTGGGTGAAGATATAACTCGTGTCCTGTGATGGATACCCTACCTAAGCTTGCGGAATCGTTCTTGTTCGTATATCTGTATAGTTTACCATGCTGCCGTTAATAGCTGTGAATGGCGTCAGCAACCATAACAAGCTTATCTTAGTAGGAATCAATGTTCTGTTTTGAAGCCGCAGTTGATGCTAGTGGACTACGCATTTTGTTTTTTGGTTATTAGCATAAACCCCGTTTGCTCTTGGATGTTCGTATACTGTAGCATAACCATATCTAACGTATTAAAGGTTATTAAAGGTATATAGGTTAAGGCAGGTTTAAGTAGGAGTGAGTGATTGAGCGCGTGGTTTTGTTGACCGGTTAGACTCATGTAAATAAACTCTAATCTAATCTCTAATCTAACGTGTATCCCTTTATTCTTACGCAATCCATGGCAACGTATTTGATTGATTATTTTGTCCTTTGTTACAGTTCAGCTTTTAGTTCGTCGAGTATTAGTGTATTGGTAGTGATGTAGGTGTTTTAGTAACAGTGTGTGTGGTTGTACTGGGGCTGATGGTCAATGTTGGCTAGAGCTCCGTAATCAATCAATCAATCGTAGTTCGTCCAGGGTTTCACAATAAATCTAAGAACTATGGTTGATTGTCCAAGCCATTGTTGCTAGAAATCGTAGGTTGTAACATGGCAAAAAAATGTAATTTAAATTCCTAGGTTGCAAATTTTAAAATCCTCCTCGCATTTCTCATCCTACAAGCAGTTCCAACAAAAATATTCAGATTACCGTGATATCATACGACAGGCTCTTTTTGCCAAGTTTAAACCCGCCGACGTTAAATGAAATACTTTAAAATTGCGCTGGAAGTAAGTTTCAGATTTTTAATTTAGCCTTCGAATGAAAATACCATGGCGCCATCTAGCGCCAGTGATATCGTTAATCTTTACAGCTCACTCCCTGGTGCACGAGGACGTACCAAATTTTCACTTAATAATTAAGGAGGCTCGTGGCTTGTTTGTTTCGTTAAAAGAAATGTCGTTGTGCATTCCTTCGCTTGGTGCAAGCAAGTGCTAGATAGTTCTAGATAGCGCTAGATATTGCCACATTCTGCCTACTTTCAATCTGTGAAAGTGCCACTTTAAGTCGCCTTGTTGTGTGAATGAGTGCATTGGTTATTAAACTGTCGTAGCACCCTGTTGGAAAAAGGGAAATTATCGAATTAACGTCTTTTTCAACTGCTAAGGTTATCTCAGGACGGATTGGGATAAATACAGGCGCATTTCGCTTCGTTTATAACCTTGCAGTTAATCGAAACCATTTATTAAATTCAAGGTCATCAACAAGAGAAATTGTTAGACAGGCCCGTACTACCATAAATTAGAAAGTTAACTAGATATATCGTCTCACTTCTTCCCGTCCTACGCGGACCTCTAGCGGTAGTTGCGGCTACTAATACCTCTGTTAATGCTTTGCCTTCGGAGCAGAACGATGGCAAAGCATTATTAGAGGTATTAGTAGCCACAACTACCGCTAGAGGTCTGCGTAGAACGGGAAGAAGTGATACGGTATATCTAGTTAACTTTCTAATCTTTGGCCTGTACTACTCAGTGGTGGCACCCTCTCACGTTATTTGCTGCTACTAAATTGCAAACAATACATTAATACCAGCACGAGCGAAGTTTCGTTTATTAAAACATGCGTTGAGATACCTTTATTTCCCTTGTCACATTAAAAAAAAACAAAAAACAAGCGGCTGCAGCGACTACCCAGTCGCAACCGGTCTTCTGTGCAGTTTCACCATTTTCGAAAATGTTGAGGCGCACACCTCTATCACGCACTGCAACAGCGCTCTCTATTATGTGTCTACAAGTTCCGGTTAAATGTGTTAGCTTTTAGGCCTAGTTTTAGATTTTAGGCTTTTCAGCTTTTAGGCCTAATTTTTAAATGTCGTTTTAATTTCGTAAGTAGCAGCTAACGGAGAATTTGGTTCGAGATTTAGCCTATTCATCCATGCAACACGGTGTCAAGACTACTTAAGCGAAGCTAATGTGTGTCATTTTGTTTTTACGGTTGCGTGTCGTCCTGTAGTGTTTAAATGCGACGATCCAATGTTATTATTTCATTGCGTTGCCTCATAAAAGCTATGAGCAATAAGGACGCGTTTATGTAACGACTCGCCTTTGCATTCTGACAGCTGAAATTCAATCGCGATGGTAAAGGTTTTGCTGCCATTAGCTAAATCCGGCATCGTTTGAGCAAATGCTTGCAGTCTTATAATTCGTGACAGTAATACAAAGAATTCCTCCTGACGAAACAATTTTCCCATTCGTTTAAACTCAATTATTGACTCGTTTCGTTGCGAACTGGCAGAGCTAAAACCGCCGCCATGTCGGAATTTCAGATAACTTCCAGCTTCTAGCTGCGAGAATGCAAAGACGAGTCGCTGCCCTTAGGAAGCAACGATGTTTTAATTTGCCGTGTTTTTAGTCTTCTGTACAGCCGTACCGGCTGAGAAGACTATTGCAACGACTTTGTCTGTCCCTCCGTCGCTTTTTCAACTTCGCAGTGGTACCAGACTGAGACGACCAACCATTTACAACGTTAGATTCAGTGTCAAAAGTTAATTTAAAAACACGGCAAATTAAAACATCGTTACTTCCTTATAGTTAATAGACTTCTTCGACGTAACTAAATTAAATAATAACATTTGATCGTCGAATTGAAATGCTAAGGATAACACGCAGCTGTAAAAACAAAAGGATTTTAGATTCGTTTAAAATAAGTTTCGTCGCATTGTTGCATGAATGAATAGGCTTACCAGCGAACCAAATTCTCCATTAGGCCTATCTGCTACTTACGAAATTAAAACTGCGATTAAAAAAATTAGACCTAAACATGAAAATTAGGCCAAAAATCACGTCACCACGGCAACGTCAAGTCTGGCTACATCAACAGCACTATACTATGACGTCTCTCCATTGCGTCTCTCCTGTCACTTCACTACTACCACTGATCTATAGTATATGCTACGTTGCGCTCTACGTTGCAGCACTGCAACTGTGTGCCTGGAGGCGCGCCGTGTTGCAAAAATAAATAGGGTTACTATACAATTCAAAGCTCCGTTAGCTCCTACTTACGAAATTAAAACTACAGGCAAAAATTAGGCCTAAAAGCTGACAATTACGCCTAAAATGTAAAATAGGCCTAAAAGCTAACACATTTTTAACCGCCAATTACGACGTTTATTGCGTTTATAATTATTATAAAATAGAGATAGCTGTTGCAGTGCACGATAGAGGTGTGCGCCTCAACACTGAAAGTGGCGGAATTGTACAAAAGACCGGTTGCGACTAGGCAGTCGATGCAGCCGCTTGTTTAATGTAATGTCTGGTCGCTGAAAACCGTTAATATTTATCTGTTACTGTTTAGTAGTTAAAAAAGGAGACGGATGGACAGACGGTCAAAGTCGTTGCAATCGTCTTCTCAGCCGTTTCGTCTGTGCAAAAGACTGAAAGGAAAAAAATGGCAGTTCAAAACGTCGTTTAGTTGGGGATGGGCGATAATGAAATTTCGACTACCGGTACACAATTGTTGCAGTACTTTGATATGCGATATTTGCGATGATTGCAACATTTCTCAATATGTAACCAATCTGTTTTAAGTTGATCAGTTGGTCATAACAGCATTGCTACTACAGTAGGATTATCAACTATCTATTTAGGCCTAGTCATAATAATACTGGGCCTATGTATACGTGCGTAATTAATAAACCCATGCAGTTAGTGTAATATAAATTAATAAAAAAAACTTATTCTAAATTATTAAACAATTTCAAATATTTAAGTATTTGAAACACCATATTGTCTCGCATATAAGCCACACCCAGAAAAGACCTTACCTAAAAAAAGTGCACGCAGGCAAACATTTTCTGCAGAATTCATGATTTGTTACGATGTTGATATCAATTTATAAACAGACAAGTACTTTGTGTTGTAACATTATAGTCTAGGGGAAAGCGTTCAAATATAAGGCCCCGTGAGATCTTTGAGTAAGGGAGTTTGGGATAGGTCTCAATTTCTTAGTTTCAATGTGCGGAATAAGAATATCAATGGTGATAAATTGTGCAGCGGCCTAAAAAAAAAAATGGCCACCAAAATGCCTGCCAAAAAAATTCAAATATTTGTATTAGGCCTACAAGAAAGAAATTAGTGTCAAATAATGTGTTTTTGAGGTCAGAGAATTCAAATCATCACAAAGCGTGCCTGATGTCTACATTATGTGCCTATTCAACATGGCGTCCGAGATGGCCGCCTCAAGAACAAAAATCGTAAAATTGTTCTCCATAGTGACTGAGTTGCAAATTATTGTTTTTTGGTGGGGTGTATAACTCAAACAAACGAACATCAACATTTTGCAGAGGCCTTTAAAACAAAATGGACACAAAAAATGGCCACCAAAAATGGCCACCAAAAATGGCCGCCACACAAACTCAAATAGCCTACAAGAAAGAAATTAGTGTCAAATAATGTGTCCTTGAGTTCAGAGAATTCAATTATAGTATCATAAAGCATGCTTTTGTCACCAGATGGAGCAGTTCAACATGGCGTCCAAGATGGCCACCTCAAGAACAAGATTCGTAAATTGTTCCACGTAGCGACGTACGTTACCAAATTATTGGTTTTTTGGGGTGTATAACTCAAATAAACTGTCATAAAACGTGTTTGGCGTCCACAGGTGGAGCTATATTCAACAAAAATAACTCCCCCCCCCCCTCTTGTGCTGCAATATGGCTGCCTCGCAGGCAAACAAAAATCGCAAAATTGTTCCATGTAGGCATATTAGGTGTCAAATTATTGTTCTCCGTTCTTGAGGCTGACGAAGCAGTCGAACATGAGAACAAAAGAATAAAAATGAAGGCGGACTTACTGGAATTACTCACAAGAAGTCAGCTATAGTCTGTTCCACATTGCTGGCAGAAAACTAACTGTATGAGGTCACGTTTCCTTGCGCTACGAGTGCAAAAATATGTTGATATCACAATTGCAAACTCTACACAGTTACTGTTAAAGTCTACGAGTAGGATATTTACATGTTTTTGCACTCGTAGTGGAAGAAAACGTGGCATCATACAGTTAGTTTTCTGAAAACATAATGTGGAACAGACTATAGGCTAAGATTTTTTCTTAGCAGACGTTGCATTGACCCGCATTGCTGAAGAAACTGAAAAATGTGTAGGCATAATTTCAGCAAACAAGGGGACTCAAAACCACAGTTCCTCTCAGATGATAAAAAAAATCGACAAGATACGAATGTTTGCCATGTATGCATACCTAAAACATTGTTGGTTGATATTGGCGAGGTACGTTGGTGGCTTTCACCAAATAACAACTTCGTGATGAGCCAACAACCCAAGATCTTCATTACTTCGAAACCAAAACAATGACGTGGTTTTACGATGCCCGATTGTGACAGTGCTCTCCGTCTGATGATTTTGTGAAGGCAAACCAAGCAGTGCTACATAAAAATATATAAAGAACGTTTCGAAAATTTTCAATTTTCATCATCAGGTTAGCACTAAAATTAAAGGATGGCAAAAGCCACTAAGTCATCCTACATTAAAAGCATAAAACAGTAATTTAAAACTGATAAAAACCACCAATTTCTCCCCTCAAAAGAGAAATTTTAAATTTTAAATTACTGTTTTATGCTTTTAATGTAGGATGACTTAGTAGGCTTTTGCCATGTTTTAATTTTATTGCTAACCTGATGACGAAAATTGATAATTTTCGAAACGTAGCACTGCTTGGTTTGCCTTCACATAATCTGTTACCATGCTTTTTTACTCCATTATATACTCCGTCTGATGACACGCTATAACAAACGTTGCAATTTAAACAATTGGAGAGGTCCTCCTTAAGTTTGATGAGCATTCGTTTGTTAATCCAATTTTGTGCCGATTCATCAGCAAAATCAACAGCCAATGAAATGGAAGAGTCAGTACAGTGGCGCGAAATGGGAGCGCTGAGGTCGGACGCCTTTGAACTTTGGTGTTAAATCTCACATTGTTTCTCGTGGTGCTGAGTAATACTCAGTGGACCGACCCAATAGAACGGTCGAAGGTCGCTGGGTTTGCCTATGAGGCAGCCATCTTGGACTCCACGTTGAATCGCTCTTCCTGTAGACGTCAAATTCGTTTTATGATAGTTGCATTCTAAACCACAAAAAAGCAATAATTTGACGCCTCATCATGAATGTAGAACAATTTTACGATTTTTGTTCTTGCGGCGGGCATGTTGGACGCCATGTTGAATAGCTCCACCTGTTGACATCAGGCACGCTTTATGATACTGTGGTTGTTCTGACCTCAAAAACATATTATTTGACACTAATTTCTTTCTTGTAGACCTAATACAAATATTTGAAATTTTGTGACGGCCATTTTGGTTTTTGGTCTCTGCACAATTTTTGAGCTTGTCACCATTAGATATTCTTATTCCTCGACCTATCCCAAACTTCCTTACTCAAAGATCCCACAGAATGACACTTGCCCCCAGACTATTAGTCCTGTTGAAATTAGCAGTGAGTAGCAATTTTTGTTAACCATTTGGAACCCATGTTTGTTTAAAAATGTAAGTTAAATGGTTTATTAGAAATTACTTCAAAACTCCATTACAGCTAGAGACTTGCGGTTTGTACCATTGGAAAGCTGGCAAAATAAACGGTTAAACCTGTGTATTTAAACTTCAAAATTGGACAATATTTAGCGAAATTGACAACGTCGTGCTCCGATGTAAACCAGACGAAATGAGCCCGAAGCTGCGAAAATCGCAAAACACTATCGCGTATTTTGCGTATCGCGATAATATCGCAATTCGCCCATCCGTACGGGGCGAGGGATAATCGTCTAACTGGAAAATCGCATAATTGGAAGAACGTATACCGTATAACAGTATAACGGGAAGTCGTCTAGCAGGGAATACGTATAATGGAAAATCGTCTTACTGGAAATTAGTATAATGGAAAATCGTCTAATGTCCCTGCCTCGCTCGCGCTGCCGTGCTCGCTGCGGGTATACATATAACATCAGAAACCGCAGTTAGACGTTTATCCAGTTAGACATTTATCCATTATACGATTATCCATTACAAGATATTCCTTTTAGATGATTTTCCATTATACGATAGTCCGTTTAGACGATTTTCCAGATTTTTTATTTCTGCAGATATTATCCCATTAAACGAGTTTCCAGTTAGACGTTCGTCCGACGCCCCCCATCCGTACGCGTAAGCAGCCGCAGCTAAAAGTTGGGGGATGATTTTGGATGTCCCTCATTTTAGACATCTTCATCTGCTACCAATCCTTCTCTCTGACATGCCGCTTAGAAAGGTGCGCCTTTCGAAATTCATTGAATTGTCTTGGTGTAGTCGCAACTGTAATTATCTTTATTTGTGCTTGTAGCGTCATTAGCCTACACGAAAGGAGGAAAATGGGTTTGAACAGGAGCGCATGGTCTCGCGCCAAACGTGTGGGTGGCTCATCGCCCCCGCAGCTCCTCCTCCTCCCCTCCCTCCCTCTGATTGATGATGTGGGTCATAACCGGGGGTCACGTGGGAGTTATTATGTCTTTAGTCACGCTTGTAAATCCCAGTGCTTTACTTGTTACGACATGTTGCTGCTACTCATCGATACTGTGAGAAACTGAAATGTTGCTGTATCCCTCCAGACTTGTAGACTAGCAGTTGCCAAGCAAAACGCAAGCGAAAACGTATCGTTGACCGAGAGCGAGGTAGCATACTTTTCTGAGGTTAAATTTGGTGTGTGTATTTGTCTGTGTGGGAAACGATAGGGGCCCGTCCGTATATTACGTCACACTTTTGGACTATGTGAAAAAGAAAAAAAAACACTCCCTCCCACCAGCACCAGTGACGTGTACCGGGGGGGGGGGGGGGTGGAAGGTAGGAAATTGCCCTTGCCCTTTTTGGAAAAAATGCAGTTTTTTGCCCTTTTTGAAGAAAAATATGCCATACTTTGCTTTTCTGTCACTAAAAAATGCTGGTTGCAGCGAGGAGAAAGGGCCTAGGAGCCCTGAAAGGAAGCCCAAGGGGCAAAAAATGGTAAAAAAAAAAGGGCCCCAGAAAAATAAAGCCTCGGTGTTCCCTTTAGTTGCCCTTGCCCTCTCGTATGTCTGTGCACGCTACTGCCTCCGACCCTTTGTCACAAATGTCACAAAATGTAAACACACCCATAATAATTACGTCACACGTGTTCATCCCAATGCAATATTTCAAAGTACTTTACATTTGCTTATACTTAAATTTAGTGTATTTTTTTCAAATGTCTTGAGTCCACGAGTTTAAATCTTGGATATGTTCTGGATGTATAAATCGAATTGCATCTGAATTACTGTTTTCCTAAGTAATACGCCAAAAAATTAAGGTGATGTGAACGCCAAAAATTTGATGCAAGATTGTGACGTTACATTTGGAAACCCCCCCTTCCCCCAATTTTGTTCGCAATTATGTTCTGATTTGGTTAGAATTTCTTGAAAAGGGAGCTTTGGTGCACGAAATTCATGGTTTGAGGTAGAGCACTGGGCAGAAATCAAATTTAAGTGGAACAGTAAAGCACTGGCCTACAGGGCACTGGACGGAATACATATATGAGTGGAACATAAGCACGGTTCTGTCCTGTGAATATAGAAAATAAACTAATTAATGTATTTTAGCATCTCTCACTCAGCCGAGTAGTTGTGAGATTCAGAAGTCAATTACATGCGTAGTTTAATATAATTAGAAACAAGCCTACTCTTGAACCAGGTCCGACAAACCAAAACTGAGTTTGACCCTTGAACCTCACTGTGGGAATCGTCTTACGCCCTCTTAGATTGGAGGCCAGGACGCTATATCCACCTGGCTGTTCTTTGCTCGCTGTGCTTGGATTCCCAGGATCCATCCACAAACTTCGTTTTTCGTCGTGGACTTAGTTATTTTCATTATTGTGTGGGGCGTTCGTTGTGGTCGCCGTCAAAGGGTAATTTTTATCTTCCCTTGGAATTTTGAATTGCATTCTTCAGCAGTTTTTTCCTTGGATTTAGGACTTAGCGATGTAAAAAGTGAAAATACATTCACTACTTCAGTAGTTAAGGATTTGGGGAGACGAGACGAAACTTAGCTTTTAGATCTCGGTCTCAGCTCGACTCGTCAACCTCACATTTTGAGCTAATCAATAGATTGCCAACATTTTTGTCAAGTCGTCAGTGGCTAAATTCAAATCAACGTCCAGTTGTTATGAATGTCATGACTCCACCATTTGGCCTTGACGTACTTGTTTGGGGGGTCCATGGAAACCCTCACAGAGCTCGCGTTGCACGTTGCACTTGGTTTATTTATTTTTCCCGTGCGTCTTATAGGGATGGCTAAAACAGAGTTCTCTTGCCACTTACTTTAAAGGTACTTCCATTCTTTACTGATTGTTGGCTTCCCTACACAGCACGCTGTCTTGCTACATTAAGTCAAACCGATGTCTCAATACAGTTTGTCGCAGGTCTGTGGTCGAAATATTGGAAATCTGAATGAGTCCCTTTACATCACAAATCTCACTTTTTTTATGTATTTTATTGTAATTTTGATGCTGTCCACTGAGCCTCACCAGATGAGCTCCCTCGACCCAATAGTTGTCAAATTACTGTCTTTCTCAGCACACAAAAGGGGATGCCAATGCTTTTCAGTAAATGGTTCAAACTTCTTTCCCCTGTGTACTTCGCAAGAACTTGATCAAGTAATCTAGGGTGTCCCCCCCCCCCCACCACCACCACCACCCGCACTTTAGAAAAAGACTTTTTTGGGTTTCTTTTTTCTTTCTCTTTATCTCAGTGTTAAATTAGATAGAGAACAAGTGGTCGATCCGTCCGTCGTTTGAGTGAACCCTCTCATTTTGCGCTACCATGCCCCTCTATATCTCTTTCCTGGACAGGCCATCTAATCCCCTTGACCGCCATCTTGGTACGCCACACCTGTCGTCCTCCGTTTCCGGTCTGTCCGACAATCAAAGTCTCATTAGAGGTGCCGGGCAACGCCACCCTCCGTTTCCATAGCAATGGGACATCGATCCGCCGCCTCACGATATTAAACGCTGGCGCCCCGCGGCTGTTGACGGAAGAGCTACCTCCCCAACTTCCTTCCCTCCTCTCCCCCTCCGCCTCTTCCCTCTCCTCTCCACGCTCTGACCAGCCAGCGATGTGAGGGAGGGAGAGAAACATAAAAGAGGGGCTTTTTATTTTAGAAGTGCGTTAACGGAAGACGTCGTTCTCGGTTTGGAAGGGTCGAGGAGGGAGGGGAGAGTGGTGGGGGTCGGGGTTCGTACTGCAGTGGGCCGTGGGTCCGAGAAACGCTCAAGAGACCTGGTGATAGGCTGTGCCAATAGACGCCAGCTGCCAGGATTCCACAAGCCAAGATTACTCGGAATTACTTTCGTAGGTCAAAGTGTAATGTCAAACTCTTCACTCACAGAAGAGAATCAAGACACTCCAGTTGTTAGAGAGCCTGGGGCCGGTGACTGCTCAAAGAGGCCTCCGTCTAAAGAGACCCTAACATACTATGTCTTTATAAAAAGAACCATTGAAATCAGTCATGCAATACTGAGAAAGAGTTCGATGTATTCATATTTCGTACCCTTTCTTGCTACTAGAGGGTGTTGGGTGAACCTAGATCATTATTTTGTTTTATTGCCATAGTCCCGAAAAAAAATGAGCATTCCATTTCAAAAGTAAAACGAGGTGGAGCAGCTTGCACGTTAGGTGCAGGCATTATCTTCGACGGTTCCCAGATAGCACCAGGAGCGAATGAATGCCATACATATGCTGGGAGTATCCATCTTGTAACTTTCACTTTGCATTTCACCACTTGCACAAGGCCGTCCGGGAGAGAAGCAGCAGGTTCAGCTCCTGGCTCCAAGTCAGCTGATTTAACATCGCCAAACTTTTGTTTTACCGAAACAGGGCTAAGAGGCTTTAACTTCCTGGCACGTGCGAGAACTAGCGGAGAACCGGGAGGCAAGACACGCAATTTCTACTCAAATCGACCTTGACTCGAGAAACAAAATGCCTTGCTCATTTTAAATTCGTTTAAACTCTAGTTCTTGCTTATTGACACATGCTTGAACTATTCGCACCACACTGGATATCTTCCGCACACATTTATTAGGTAAAAACCTATAAAGCATAATTTTTAACGTACGTTTACTGAACGGA
Organism: Lithobius niger; assembly: GCA_023313725.1. Classification (NCBI taxonomy): domain Eukaryota; kingdom Metazoa; phylum Arthropoda; class Chilopoda; order Lithobiomorpha; family Lithobiidae; genus Lithobius; species Lithobius niger. The sequence goes on along the minus strand of JAHWFP010204478.1, from coordinate 243 downwards.
CACTAGTTGGCCATCGTATAGCCATCGTTAACAAGGGTGGCCATTCTTGGAAATTACAAAGAACTCAACTAAAGCACGTCCGAATACTATTTTATTTCAGCCGTGTTATCCCGTTGTGTTGCGCAAGGACAAGATTTCTCATCAAGTCACGATGGCAGCCAGCCCAAAACATTGCGTGGCAACGGAAGCTCTGTAATGGGGGCTTATCTAACATCCGTAATCCGTATGGATAGGTCGGTTATG
>JAHWFP010204477.1:98531-118617 GCA_023313725.1 Lithobius niger | reverse complement strand
CGAACATTTGTGATTATACCACCGCAATCACAACGATTGGAGAAAAACTGCAGTAAAATTGCACCGAACATTTGTGGTTACACCAAAATAATCACGAAAATTGCAGCATAATCGTACTTCAAAATGGATAGTTACGACTGCATTAAGAATGATCATTGAACCGTGAGTTGAGATCTCAGTGGTAAGATGTGAATCGCACTGGACAATCAGTAGGATAGAATCAAGCAAAGAGCACTGAAAGACAATATGAGAACAGTGACGTGTTCAAAGATGAACTATTGAAAACAAGACTATGAACAATACAGTTCTGAGAACATTTGAAAAAAAAAATGAAATGAATTTTTTTTTTATTATTTTGAATTGGTGGAACTATGACTTCCAAACACGTTGCAACACTCCTAGTTTAGTGTGGCCTCATAATAAACAATGGCCTGAAATGAAAAAAGTAAAAGGAGGATAGATACCATGTACGCAAACAAAAATTACGAGCTCATGTGAGCCGACAGGTTTGAAAAATGAAAATTGAAATCATAAATATTGGTTTGTTGTTTATTTATATATATTTTTTTTTTGTTGCATGAAAAGTTGGCCAACTAGTGTGCATGAAAATGAAATGCTTTGATTTATGATTACGTGATCATGATTATGATTATATGAAAATGACATTATGTTGATATGAACATGAAAACGATATGCATTGATTGCGAAAATGGAATGACTATGACTATGAATTGCATTATTGACATGAAAATTGAATTACTATGGAAATGTGTCATTGAATTGAATGTCTTGTTTCAGTAGAAACAGTTGATTCCAATAAAATATGATATTGAAAAGTGTCATTGATCTGTAATGTATACAGAGTAAGTATAAAATAAGACTCTCATTGCACTCAGAATCAGATCCCCTGTCCAAAAATAAGAAATCAGAGTGAAATTAATTCACTAGAGCAGGAAAAGAATTAAATTAGCCAAAGATAAGTAGGAATACGAACGTGCATCAGGGCAATCTTACTCGTTAATGGGGTTTTTCCCTTGAATTAATGCCAACAGAAAATCATAGTTAAGGTTTTTCTCCAAGACAACAAGCAGACTAGAAATCTGGCGGGTGGTTTTGTCAAGACGCACGTTCAAATTTCTCCTTATGCAGGGTACAAATTAATGTTAAGGGAATATTCGTTAACCCATGAGGGGCTAAGAGCGAATATTGTAAAGCAAGGACGTTGTAAATATATTGGCATTTAGCTTAATCCTTTAATTTATACCGATATATCGGTAACCGGTATCGGTATCTACTGATACCTTATCAATCACCGATCTTTACTCCCTTTAATCCGACTTGTATTATACAACGTTCATTTGGCTATTAAATTAATAAAATAACTTAGATTCGCTAAGCATCCCTGCTTAGCTCAGTTCAGCCTCAGCCTTGCACATCAGGCCGGCTGGCAAGTATCAGCTATCCAGATACTTCTTATAGATCAGAGCATTACCTCATTGCTAATATTAGAACTAGTCCGGGTTCGAGCCCCAACTTGTTCAGCTCTACCTTTACTATTGGAACAGTTAGCTGCTTGGGTATATAAAGGCCCAGCTGCTAAAGCAGCTTGTCTCACTCCAGCCCAACAGACAAGCAGAGAGGTTGCCTGCCACAGAGCTCCTGACTCTAGGATCTGACAACAGTTATAAGCTAAGTAGAACTCTGAATATTGAATTGAATTCATGCTGAACTTAGGAAAGTTAGCCTAGCTCATTTTGACTAAGGTCCAGGCCTAACTTTGGCAAGGACGCCCCAGTAACAATAATAGCTTTAGCTAAGAGTGCTTTAACTTGGGATAAGAGGGAACCAACTAAACCCTAACCCAGCACCTTTGACTTTGAATAAATCAAGTTTAATTAAACCAGAAACAACTTGTGTGGTCTCCGTTCTTTTGCTTGCCATTGTTGTGATATTGTGTGATATTTGTTGCTGTTAATAATTAATCGACTGGTGTAAGCTGTTTACACAATGGAAACCGGCCACTTTTCCAATAATCAGGGGAAAGTACGAGGTTTATATTTATGGAATTTTAAAATATAAACTTGGGTATGATTTTTATTCACTTTAGATTGCTACATTACAATAGCAAATTGGTTTCCTTAAAAATTGCAAATTTCACGGTCTCGTACCAAATTTTTTCCCACACCCGCCGTTTAATATAAATTCCAGAGATGCTAAACAAACCGAGTCTGCTAATTTGCTTTATATTCAAGCTCTTTGTACTGATCATTACATTGAACACGGCTCCCCACATGTCATAATATTTTCCGATTTTAATGAAATGTCATAAATTTGTCATAAAATTCCGTTACGTGTCATAAAATAATCTAAATTTTGAGTTTCTGACGTTTACTTTATTTAACTTGTACCGTTACTAGTAATTTCTTCTTCGATTCCACCTTGTTCGTCTGGAATCAATTTCAGAATCTTCGTGAGAATTTTCTGCCAAAGCAAAAAGATTTGAAAGGGAAATTTGCTCTATTCACGTTACCAACGCATTGCAGCCAGTCTAAAAAATAAAAAACCCACTCATTCCGTTATACCCAACATTTGTACCATTTGTAGACAAAATATGTGAGGCCTTCTTGATTAATATTCACTTACGGTATGATTAAATAAGTAGCTTGCTTTTTAACTTTTTGGGAAAAAATCTCAACAAGTACCGTTTGTATGTTCAGGGACGACGCTAGAATCACTTTACTGGGGAGGCGAATCAAAAAATGCGACTTTTGTGGTCTCCCCCCCCCCCCCCCCCCAACCCCCCCAAAAAAAAAAAAATAACACAATTCTCTTTCTCACACCCAACCTTCTCAACTGTTTTCTACACCTGGAATATTTTTAATCCAGCTGAAAAAAGATGATTTTTTCAACTCTCACAATAACAATTAGGCTCCATTGATGTGACCTCAAGTTTTTCCTGTCGCTGTGAAAGAAACTAAGGTAGTTTTCTTAATACGTAACCAGAATTTTCTTCGCTTATACGTTTGATTTTGATCTGATGGTGGGGGGGGGGGGGGCCAAAAAATTAAAGGGGGGGGTTCCCCCCCCCCCTTAGCGTCGTTCCTGTGTATGTTGATGTAGAGTGTAAAACAAGAAAGGAAGGACGAGATTTAATAAGATTGACTGTAGCAACGTTGAAAATTTAAAGACACTGACCTCAGTAGATATTGGCACTAGAACAAAGCCGTTGCTCATTGCCCTTCCTTCTGATAGATAGAAAATCATGATGGAATTTAGATTGCACACTAGAGTCATATCTGCAAAAAACACTCCCGTTTGATTCTTCCTTTCTTTGGAACGTCCAGTATATCCATCCTGCGAAAAAGCTTCACCATTTATCTTTGACATCAATTTCAAGACTGGCCTTGACAGTAAGTTCTGTTCTCGACGGCAGAATAGCAGAAGTTTTTCGCATCCAGAAAGATCAAACCAAAGAAGACTTATACGACCTTGTTAGGACGCAGTGGCTGGTGTATCAAACTGAGGTTTCACTTGATGTTGCTGACCAGCCCATAGATGTATATTGGGCTAAAATAAGTGAGCGCAAAGACTTACAAGGACAATTCAAATACCACAGTTGTTTCAGTTACTGAAAAGTTGCCTCAGTTTAAGCAAGAATTTATAGGGTTGGGGAGGAGAATTTGTAACTCTAAAAAGTCCCTATTGAAACACGTTAGATCGGTCCCCATTAGTTCAGTCCGAGTTTTCAGAGGGCGCCACATGTTCCATCTGATAATTTTTGCTCATTTTTCAGCCCAAATCTAAAGTAAACTAAATTAAACTATGGTAGGCTAAATAATAATTAAAAGCAAGCTAGTTTCGTTTAGTTTAGATTAATTTTACGCTAAAAACTGAATTGAAATACCCACATAAAACACGTGGCGCCCTCTATAAACTAAGACTGAACTAATATGACTATCCAAGACGTTTCAGTATGGGTAACAGTCACAAATTTTCCTCCCCAACCCTATAAATTCTTGGTTTAAGTCATCGAAATGTGGTGGCAGAGTGTGGGTTTAGTGTCAACAAAGCACTTCTAGTGAATAACAGATTTAGCTGAGGAAACTATTGTTGCCCTACGTTTGGTAAAAGATACAGTTTTCTTGGAAGAGGAGTTGAACTTCCTTATCACCAAATCATCTGTAAAGAATTCGCGCTCCAAATATGAACTACATCAAGAGGATCTGAATAAAAATAAAACGAGCAGAGAAACAAGTTGCCAAAGAAGCACTTGTGGAAAAAAGAAACCAGAAAAAACGAAAAGCTGTTCTTGATGATGAATTAGAAAGTATAGACGTGCAAATCGAAGCCCAAACAGCGGCACTAAAGCTTGCTGTGGAACTTACAGCCCAAGGAACGAAAAATTGTTGGAAATAACAGCAAAAAAGAACCTTTTCAGGAGTGACTTATTAGGAGCCCAGACAAAGATAAGCGTGGGGCTAGACAGACAAACTCTGATATTGCAAGCCCTTTTGGAGCTGTCACAGGAAAGAGATCGCTGCATTGCTCGAGTCTAGCCTCCAAGATTTTAAAACTTAACTAAATGTAGAAGTAAACTATGTTGTGTGTGTCTTTTTATAATGGCTAGCGATTTTGACGTTCAAAGTACTTGCATCAATATGTAGCGATTTTGACGTGCAAATCGATCGTCGGATCTGAGTATAGGGGTGGAAGACTAATCAAACCATCTAGTAACTGGTTCCCTCCGAAGTTTCCTTCAGGATGCTACTCCCCAATTGACCACTTTTGGTAATCACTTCTTCTAAGCTTGGTAATTTGATAGCCAATTAAGTGAGTAAATCATGCACCAAACACACAATGTTTCGGTGTACAATAGAGGATAGTTTTGTCATAAATTTTTTTTTTTAATTTGCAATTTCGGCGTGGGAGCCCTGATTGAATTAGCTTACTTTCAGAAAACCAAACCCGTTTTACTTAATAATTTTAAACAGCACCTACCTTCAACCCTTTTTTGTATTTTCAAAATTTTTTGTTATTATTTATTGTGCTCCAGCCATACTGAGAATATTGTCAATAAATTCAAACATAAATTCAATTACAAACAAAAACGTCAAGTGTGCCGTAAAAAAGGGGGGGACGTATGATTGAATTTTCAATTGTTAAAATGAACATGAATAAAAATTGATGATTTTTAATTGAAATAATAAAATGTACAATTGAAAAAATTCCTCTGTTTAGGTGCTGTTGTGCTTTACGTTTTGAATATATGATTGGTTAAAGGCACATAAATCCCTCCGTCCTGGCCGCTTTACTCATACGTCAACTGCGCTAAAATATAGTTCACACGACCGCGGCGTGCATTGCTCTGTGAAACAAGCATGACGTCACATCCGACGCTAGATCATACTCATTTCGGAGCCGCGCCATGCGACACATCGTACAAATGCTAAAAGGCAAAGATGGAGCGACTAGACGTAAACAAACACTGGCGCAGATGACTGCACGTTATGATCATCAATGTCTCCTGTCTGTTGCTGTGGTAAAATACCCACACGTTAGTTTTATTTGAACAAAGTTGACCAAATAAAAGATTCTGGGGGTCTTTATTATGTGTTGATGTCGAAATTTACGTCCTATCGTTGCCGACTATGTTACGTATATTAATTTATTGGCGATTTCAAGGAGGCATGCTTAGGGACCGGTCATTATGTATCGCTTTTTTTTGGGGGGGGGGGAGAAGATATCCCCCCCCCTCCTTTCTTCGGACAGTAAGTTTACGCCCCTGCGACCGATCTCATTATTCCTCCCAACCGTTATTTTTTTCCTTGTAGCCTAATTTGTGACTTAATGTTTTAGCATTATGTGGGAATGAAAAACGGCGTTACTGTACAGAAACAGCTTACCATCAAAAAAAAGCTTCTCCCGACCGACCCTAATTATAATTTAATTGGTACTGCAGCTAAACGTTTTTTTTTCCTTTAGGCCTTATGTCTGCTACGAGAATTTACGTCTGAAACTCAATCCGCAATTTAATTTCTTCTCCGCCTTTAGTTTTGTCCATCACCATGTCAGGATCTTGACACTCCTGCCCCACCCCTTCTTTAATCCTAGTTTAGTTTCTTGCGGTAAACATAGGATAAACCTAATTGTTGATCTAATTCTCGTTTTGTCCTTTCCTTTACCGATTCGGTAGCAAATCTACTTGGTGGAATAGATAAATGCGTTCATCACTCGCCATTTCTCCTGATAAGCTCAGAACAAAGTTAACTGGGATTGAAGCTGCGTACCTCGAGAAAGGCAGCTACTATCTCACTTGGCTTTCGCTCAAAAGCGGCAAGTCACGTGACTTGAAGTGCACGAAGAATCACTACGTCACAGACTAGGCGTGTAAACATCGCGTGACGTCGGACGTCACCGTTAAAAGTAGCCCAAGAACACCAGAGAAGCTTTCTGGCGGGAGTGAGATACTCCTCGGACCGAGCGGTAAAAAAGAAGCTTACTAGCGTACACGCGCCACATTTGTCATCGGGATCGTACCCTTAGACGAGCAAATAAAAAGTAAATGAGTTCATATAAAACTATTTCCGGTAATGTATCGATAAAAACGTTAAAATATACCGGAGGGAGTTATGTGCCTTTAAGCACAACATCACCTAAACAAAGGAATTTTCTCAAGCCGTGTACCTTTTTTACGGCTATGGCGTCGCGCTACAAAGGTTTATGCATGCAGTCGATTGTTGCTGGCCACTTTGAAACAATTCAACTTATCTCTGAAAGCCTGCATCTGCGAAATAAATACGCAATTCAATCGTTTTAAGCTACCAATTTCGAGCCTCGAAATGCACAACGCAGCTTAGTTTGGTTTAAAAATATATGTGTTTAGCTGAAACACTGATTCTTTCAGTTTACCGTTCAACAATCAACTTTTTAGCAAAGACGTAACGCGCTGACGAAGAATGAATCTGGAGTTTGCTGAGTGGCATTGTTCCCTAAATACACTGGTTAAAACAATGTAAAACAATCAAAATGAACCTTTAGGGTCCCGTAACTTACGGAATGGGTGTGCCAATTGAAAAAGTGGTCCCTGTAAGGTTGAAGCCCAGGGAAATTTCTGGCTCAGATCATGTTTCGGATTTTAGGTAGGTGCAGTAGTTTTTTCTGAAACCATGTCAGCCAAGAACAAGAACAATAACCAGAACAAGAACAACAAGTGAACAGTTTTCAAATTTACGTGTGGCTCCCTACGTTTACTCTTGCACGGAATTGCATAAAAGTTTGTGTAAAGTTTGGAAAAGTTGCTATCTAGTATCTGGCCAAGTTTGGTCGAAATATATTGAATAGAAACGGAGAAATTAATAGTTTTAGTTTTGCTGGAGAGACGAATTCAATCATATATATACACACGGCTATCCCCGTGTATGATACCCTACTCGTCATACGATTGAACTTTTCATTGACCAGCAAAAGAAATTGTTTAAACAAAATAAACCACCCATTAACGCATCTCAAACCCTTCCCCCTTTTCAATATATTGATTCGACCAACAGACCATCAAGAAGTTATCTTTTCCCAAAATATTTGGCTTTATAACTTGACTGGGTACGAAATTGACCCCCCCCTTCTAATATTTTATAACAATAACTTCACACTTGTTCAAGTATAGTAGGGGCATTAGTGATATGGCAGACATAAACACCCTCCCCCCCCACCCCATGCACCCAGGCATCCTGCACCCGTGCTGCAGGCACCCATGCTTCCAGACATCCATGCACCCATACATCCATGCTTCCACACACCATTGCTTCCATACATACGTGCACCCGTATCCCAAGGTCAAACCGGGTCAAGGTCGTCAATCTAGAGGAGGGTGGGAAAGTGCATTTTGCTACCTTTTTGCATCTTGGAAGTGTAGCCATAGCCAAGATGGGTCAAACCGGGTCAGTGCCAAGGTCATCAATCTGGAGGAAGGTGGGAACGTGCTATTTGCTTCCTTTTTGCACCTACCCTTTTGTGTGGCTATTGCCAAGATGGGTCAAACCGGGTCATCCCCCACTTTTTAGATTTCATCGATCTGGAAGAAGATGGGAAAGTGCTTTTTGTTACCTTTTTGCATCCTGGAAGTGTGGCCATAGCAAAGATGGGTCAAGCCGGATCACCGGGTCGAAGAAAAGTGAGTCGAGGTCATCCTTGGTAGAGGGCCTTTTGCTACCAAAATGTGTCCTTTTGCTACACGAGTCTTGTTGCTACCTAGTGTCCACCTCCAAGCAGGAAGGTCAGGTGACGGAAGTGACGTCATCCGAGGTGTTAGTGCGAATGCTTCACGAGCATCAAGACACATGCTAGTGTGTCACCCACCAAGATGAATCGATAACGCCTATCCAAATAAAATATATGAGCATGGCGACCACTAGACACATTGTGTCTTTACTCTTTACAGCAAAGGTAATTTGGCTGTTTTCAGCCATCTGAGGATAAATAACAATGCGACAGAAAAGGCTGAAACTTGTTTGATCGTGAGACTTTGGTCACCTGACAACATAAAAGTCACTGTTAGTGACACAGCTTAACGTTTTCTTGTTTAAAAAACGATGTGAATAACGTTGAAATTTGCCTAATTACTAGTTACTGGTTACTGGCTAACGCTTTTTTTGTATCACGAAAATAAATTCTTCCATTACAGGGATAAAGGTGGTTATTAGCTCATTTTACAGGTATTGCTCTATAGATGTGCCCTTTTCATATGGACCTTTCTGACTGGCCAAGTGGTCCAGGGGTTAGGGAACTCCAACGACCAAATTGATTGTTTTACATTGTTTTAAACATTGTTATTATGCAACAATGCCAAACTGAGCATTAAATAAATCCGTGCGTTTGCAGTACTAATAAGAAATGCTTATCACATGAAAAAAGGTGACTGCCACCCTCAAAATCTTAATGAAAACCAACCACTCCCCCCCAAAAAAAAATGGACCAGAAAACTAGTTGGTTGTTTCCATCTCACTAAGAAAAAAATGGATTTCAGCAATTTGGACCAAAAATATCTGATATCTACCCCAAAACAAAACTAGTTAAGGATTCCCGCCAAGCTAATCCCGAAATAAATTGAGCAGTAAGCAATTATCATATATTTCATTTAACCTTCGAACTATTACTCGGTGGGATTAGCTTGGCGTTTGATATCACGACTTCACACGGCCAAAAATTTTGGCGGGAATCCTTAACAAGTTTTGTTTTGGGGTAGATTCGCATTGTAGGAACTCAGAATGCTTTTGGAGCGTAAAAATAACGAATTAGCAATATTATAGGGGGTACCAAAATTGGTAGAGGTCCCCAAAATCGGAGGGGTCCTGCAAATGCTTCATGAGGATTCGCATTGTGAGAACTCTCAAGTGCTTCAAAGCGTAAAAAAAATAACGAATTTGCAACATTTTGGGGGTTCCCAAAACTGGAGGGGTCGTGTGAATGCTCTGTGAGCTTTCACATTGTGATAACTTTAAAAGGCTCTCCATCGCATCAAAGTGTAAAAATAACGAATTGGCAACATTTTGGGGATTCCCGAAAATGGAGGGGTCATGCGAGTGCTCTGTGAACTTTCACATTGTGATAACTCTAAAATACTTCAAAGTGTAAAAATGATTAACGAGCACCATTTTGGCGTTCCCATAAATGGAGGGGTCGTGCGAGTGCTCTTTGAGCTTTCACATTTTTTTCTCCTTTCCAAGTGTATCGCTTTTTAAAAAAAGACGTCATGGATTCCTGTGCAATTATTCTCTCCAGCAAAGACTCTGATTTGAGAATTAATCTAAACACTCCCATTCAATTGGACTCTAAAAAAAGTTACGAATTGGCTCTGCTTAATTTAGGCACGTTCAACAGCATTCATAACATCACCTCAAAAAATAACGAAATTCAGTACACGACCGATGCTGGTGCTTCCTGGCACAAAGTGTTATTCACCCCGGGGGCTTACGAAATCGAAGATTTGAATAAATGTTCAAGTCTGCGATAGATGCAAATGGTCACAACAAGGATGCCATTACGATTCATCCGAATCTAAACACTTTAAGAACCGATTTGATAATTACCGATCCGAACTACGACTTATCTTTTCGGTCAACAAGAGCTTAGCTCCAGTTTTGGGGTTTGACTCGGCAACTATTTTAGAAGTTACTGTCGAAATTATGAGCGTCAATACAATTTTCGTGCACGTCGATATCATAGGCAATTCGTACCTAAACAATGCCACTCAGCCCACTTTATACTCCTTTTATCCCAATCCACCGCCTGGTTTCAAAATCATAAGAGTCCCCTCATAATTTGATTTACCTCCTGGTGACTACCAAATTAATCAGAACTAGAAGAGTTTGGCTCGTGTCTCAGACCAACGAGCCGTTGGATTTAAACGGTGAGACGCTCATGGTGTGTCTTCATTTAAAATCTACGAATTAAATAAAAAAAAAAGGATAAAAATGCTCGTATTTGGAAAAAAAAAGGGAAATGACTCTTTCTTAATTTTAACTGTAATAATAAAAAAAAACAGTTTGACGCCTAGAAACAAAGTTTTCATCAAATTTATAACAACACCCAGAAAATGAGCGTAGTAGATTACTTGAAAATCAACGAACCTTTGGTCTGATTCCTCAGTCGAGTCTTACATTACACTTACCATGAATATAATCATATTGTTGGCGCCAATCTCAACAACCTAAAGTCCGAAATTCGCATACACGTCAAAAACCAAGATTTATTTCTGCACGTTGCCAACAGTTACCTTCTCATTAAAGGAAGGTTGCTGAAGAACTATGACTCTGCTTATGCGGACGCTGACGTAGCGGCATTGATTAATAATGCTCCCATGTTCCTGTTTTCTAATATCAAATACCATCTAGGTGATAAACAAGTCGAGTTAAATTATCCCAGGTTCGGTACTCTGATGAAGGGACTGCTCACTTACGGCTCAGCGGAGCAACCGGCTTTGCTCGGCCAGTGTTGGGCGTTGGATAGTGCGGCTTCCATCGATGCCGAACTAACCAACAATTTGGGGTTCAAACAGCGGCACGCGTCCATCATCGTTAAAACAACTCCCAAGGGAAGCTTTACTTTCACAATCCCATTGAAACACGCCATGGGATTTTTCGAAAATTACAATAAGCTAATCTACGGAACTAAACATGTGCTCACACTCATGCGAGCGAGCGACACGAAAGCCATCTTCAAAGCAGGGGCAGTGGCCAATGGTAAAGTCATTCTGAATAGTAATTCCTGGCACGTTCCCCACGTCGAGGCTTCGGAAGAGAAAAACCTTAAACTGTACAATCTCATCGACCATGGAACGACTGTGGATTTAGGCACTGGCATTATGATAGCTGCGAGCTCCCTCAAAACACCAGCTTCACCTGGCGCGTGTTGACTCCTTCTGCGGTCGAGAAACCTAGGTGGAGGGTTCTAGCTTTTCAAACACACAGGCAGGACTCTTTAGTTTAAAATCCGGCCGTGTTCGATCACTGCAGTGCAGTTTGCAAGATGTTCACATGACTCTAAATTCCGAGTGTTATCCGTTTCTCGATTTGAACTCTAATTTTGCCACAGGAGAGTACATTGGCTTGTACAGAATGGTGCAGCAATTTAGGCAGCTGTGCTATGAAGCTCGAGAGAGGACTGGCATTAACGAACCAATCACTCGCTTTTCCCAAAGGACTTTTCATGCTGAAACTGATCAGCATGAAACTGTTTTCCTGCACAAATTTCTTCATAGCCGCATCACTCGATAAATTAGGATCGCTTAGATTTCTAATTGGCTTATGCGTTGCGTTGAAGTATACTTTCTGGTCATCCTGCAAAAGGCAATTCCTTCTGTCAACGTGCACTTTTGTTGTTGCCGCGTCAGCAGTGTCCGGGGAAGGGCTACATTCTTAATTTGCTTCTTCTGGTGCGAGTTTAATTCCGGATCTCAACGTTGAAATTATGCCACACCAGCAAGGTTACACTGATGACGTCATTTGTGAAATCTGCCAAGCATTATGTACAGACAATTCATAGCTATGTATTGTTACAACAATTGATCAAATAGGATTATTTCAACTAACAATGAGTATTAATTTTGGAGTGACAATGGCACATTACAATTTGACGTCATGTGGACTTCGGGCTTGGCAGATTTCACAAATGACTTCATCAGTGTAACCTTGCCGGTGTGGCATAATCTCAACGTTGAGATTCGAAATTAAACTCGCAAAACTTCCACGCATAAAAATTCCCGTCAGCCTCATCTAAGTACAATGTATTTTTTCGATGCTAGAAATGAGGGAAGCCAACTCGTCGGAGAGAAGAGTATTGGGAAGAGGCAAGTCGGTTTTAATTTTTTGAATGTCCGTTGCCAGAGTGCCGACCTGAGAATTTACCACGTCTTCAGGTTCCATAGCAGCTCCTACTTTAGTTACACACTTGATTTGCATGTTGTAGTTGTTTTAGGGGGTTAAGACGTATCCTATTCCTGGCTGTCGTCTCGGACCGACTCCCATCACTTTACCTCCCTCCCCCCTCGTCCTTTTTGATGCTTGTCCAAACTTATTGACTGACATTCTTTTTTAAATACGAGAAATTTTAAAATGTGCCGATAGGCTTATTTTTAAAATTTCTCGTATATAATAAAAGGATGAACCTCAAAAATCAATAATTAACCTCAAAATGTCTCACCCATCCTGGCAAACGCATCTTTCCAATCTCTTGCAAAAAAATTTAATGAAAGTTAAGAACAAGAAAAGTACAAAAATTAACAACAGTGTAAAGTTTTCCTTGTCTCCTTCCATTCAGTTTCAATATTTAAAGGGTTCAGGGACTCCCGTTTCGGACGAGAAATCTAAATATAAAGGTTAGATTTCACCCAGCAACCCGGAAACTCAAAAACGGTCGAAAAATCTTGAGCAGTACATCTGTAAAAAACTAGAGATTGAGTTTGACGAGCAAAAACTTGTGTCTTTGACTACGTACAATTATCCCATTTCTATACACGCTGCTTACCACTGTTACCCATCTTGCGAAAAGGCGAACAAAGGTAACGGAGACAAACCGATCTGTCTTAGAACTTGAGTGTACAAGAACATTCACAAAACTAAAGGGAAACTTAACAAAAATGTTATCGACAAACCCTGGTTCAACTTGCTATCTTACAATGCTTTAAACTTGACGGAAGTCTCCGGGAAAATTAGCGTGGTGTACGTCGCCGACGATACTCCCAGCAACGTGAAATTATGGTGTAACGTACACTATGGAGTAGCTCATTCAGATGTTTCCAACGATAAATTTTCTGACGAGGTCCTCATGGGTTTCGTAAATGTGTAAACGTTAAAAAAAATCTGTAAATAAAAAAAACCTATGGAAATCAAAACTACGACTTTTCCATGTCTAAGAAAGAACCTAAAAACCATCCATTTCTACCTTCAAATATCAGATGTTGTTATGGTGCTGCCCCTGATTGCCGCTCTACCCCTTGTGGCCAAGCCCTGAGACGACCGCGCTCACGCGCAGGGTCACAAGTGAGTGGCAGTCGTGCAAGTGCAATGGCAGAGGCAGCAACATAATATGCATCGTAAGTTGTTTTCGACTTCCATCCACCTTTAAGTGCGATTGGTTTCACGAACTGAGATGCAGCAAGTAAGGAATAAACCATTTGTTTGTGATTAAAAGGTTTCCGTCTGAGTTATCCGGCGTGTGTGCGAAGTGCGAGTGTGTAAGAACGAGCCATCTAAGCAATAAGGCGGCTTGTCTCCCTGCAAATTGGCAGCCCGAACATTTGGACACGAACACTTGTAACCCTCATCAACGACCGTTTTACCCATGTAGAAACCGAGGAGAAAAATTTGGAGTATTTGCTGTGACAGAAAACTTCGGCGAAGAGTGATATTCCGGCGATTTGTGCAGCGAAGTCGGTGAGGCGTGAGTATTGTGCAATTCGAAATCGCAAAAAAACTGACGAAATTGGTTTAAAATAGTTTAGACGGCATTTACCAACAGTGTCGGCATTGATCTACAATGTTTTACCATGAAGAATCCAGAAACTTTTGTGGGAATTCATCTTGGTTAACGGTTGTAGTGTTGCTTTGCATTTATTGTGGCAGCGTAACGTAAAGCATTTTTTCGCGCGCTTGGCCATTTTTTTGCTTGTCAGCATTGGTAGACGAAGCCTTGCACCGGGTTTCGGTTGCTAAGCAACGAGAGTCGAGCGCCATTGGCATTTGCCGTTAGGCTTAGCGTATTTCGTCGGCCACGCTTCGAACATTTCTGACGTAGAAAAAGCGCGTTCTAATGTTGAATTTTGCATGCAAGACTTGAATTGTAATATAACTAAATGTCCACAAGAACAATATTTGGTTTTTAGTGTAAGTCCGTTGCTGCGGCAGTGTATTAGCTAGATGCGAGCGTCCAATGGTGATTAGGCTATGTAATGAATGGCGGCTTTCTACTACGTTTCATGCGCGCTGTTACAACTGATATCACTACGCCACAAAGTGAATGAGGACCACGTGGTGCTGCGTACGAGGAACAATTGAGCATCGCATGCGGCGCAGCGTGTAAATAAACACGGGGCGCATTGAAAACGGCACAAGTTGATGAGTTTTGACAAGAATGGGAGTAAGTGTGAGCGCATTTAAAGGAACATTTGTAGAAACCGTTACCTGACTGTGGTTAAAAAAAAAAAGAACACGCAGAATTTCATGAGGATAATTGTAAAAAATAAATAGGATTGGTTGGGCATTACAGAACTGAGTGCAGGTGGAGTTTAGTATTTAAAGGGACATTTGTAGAAAATGTTGACTGACTGTTCTGAAATGTAAATTGTGGATACAGGCTGGGATTGGTATTACAAATTACAAAGCAGAGTGAAGGTGGGGTTCAACAGTTTTAGAAAAACCAGTGAGTGTTGGCAGTACATTTGCATGGGTTTGCAACAGTTTGCAACATTTTGGGGGAAACAAAATGGAAAATCAAAGGGATGAACATTCGCATGTGGCTGTTGACATGACAGAGGTCTGGGAGGATGACACAGTGATGCTAGCGGGTGATCCAATGTTAGGTATGAATGCTGAAGTCTCTCCCATTATAACATTAACAGCACAAGGTGGATTAAGTCGTTTGGCTGATGAATTGCAGTACTCCAGGCAGTTGAACAGGGAGGAGCAGCAGCGGCAAGGGGACGCACAAAGAGAATGGATCATGGAGGGGCGCTGGAAGCAGCAGGAAGAGCAGTTTGATACGAAGTTGGCTGGTCTACAAGACTCATTGAGAAGGAGACTGGTCTTGCAAGAAGAGGTGTGGGAGTCTAAGTTAGAGAAATTTTCGGGGACTGTTAATGAACGACTCGAGCAAATAGACATAAAATTGGCTGACTCGACGACGGGGTTAAAAGAAGATATTCTACAGGAAATGAAAGATTCACAGGGCAGCATCTTATGTCAGATAGCTCAGTTGGCAACGTTGATCACCGAACGGGGCTGGTAAAGGAACAGCGCCGACAACGCCTTCGACACCGACACTGCCAACAGGGGGAGTCGATGTTGTAACTTCAGACTCGAGGGGAATGCAGTTACATCAACGGCTTCAAAAGACGACACCGACATAGACAAGACATCTGCACAGGGGAGTATTTCGACTGTTACGGCGCTGGCGTCATCTCGATCTGCACCGCCAACGACAACAGCAGCAGAAACGGGTGGGTCGGACATTACAACGGACTACGGTTCTCCGGCACCATGTACACTGGATGACAAAATGGACACTTTTTCGCAAGTGGCTGGCTCAGCGAATATGTTGTTTCCATTATTGCAGGGAGGCATTAAGCTACAAACCTGGATTGACGAGATGGACATCTATGTCACGGGGAGGCGGCTTGGCGGGTAACGTCTGAGAAATTACATGAAAGCTAAACTCACTGGCAGGTACAAAGAATGGTGGGAAACAGCCAGGGAACCGATGACGACTTGGGAGAAGATTAAGAGGAATTTTAAGCGCACTTTTATTCACAAGTGGCCGGACAGGTTAGTCATGGCAGACATCACGTCAATGAAACAGCGCAATGGTCAGTCATCACTGGAATTCATGGCGGCACTTTTGACTAAAAGCAAGAAACTGGCAAGACCATTAGAAGGTTTGGATCTAGTGGGAGCAGTGCTAGAAGGTCTGACAGTGAGCGCGAGAGAAATGATAGCAGGGTGGGAACCGAAAACAGAAGATGATCTTTGGGACGCAATGGACAGACTCCCAGACTGGCATAAGTTTCCAGAGCGCTACAGAAATCAATAGGCATCGAACACTCAAGGACAAGGACAGGCGACTGCGTCGCAACCTGTGATCAGTGTGCTTAAACTGAATGCTGTGTCTTATTTTGCAGGTCAAACGAGAGGTGCGGTGCGGCAAATTGCGCAACGACAAGTCGCACACACGAACTATAATGTGTTGTCAACTCAAAGTGTCAAATATACAGTGTGGTGGTAATATTAGCTCAGGCAGGATATTTAGTTAGGGCCAGAGTGTTGTAAACGCAGGCAGGATGTCAAATCAGGTGTGAGGCGACGCACAAGGGGTAGGCACGGAGAATGGTATAATTAGTCAGGCACGAGATTCTCAGAATTCTGATCAGCAGCAGAGTGCAACGCAAAATTTGGATATTCCACCGGCGCCATTGCAACAACAATCTGGAGGGTTTCACTTCTCTTCCCTGAGTGACAATGGAGAATTGCATTCTGCTGGGAATGGGGGAATTCAGAATGCTGGGTTGTTCGCCTACTTGGATCAATCACGAGGATCAGGCCCAAGGGGTAATGCAAATAGAGGGAGGGGTACGTAGATCCTGACAGGTACAAGAATTTAATCTGTAGGGGCTGCAATGAAGTTGGTCACACTGAGCGTCAATGTCCCAATGTAGGTAAGTTGCCGTTGCATAGAGTACAGAGTTACAAAGATCCTGCTTATTTAGACATAATAATTGTAAAGTCGTCCACTTTCGCAGCTTGCGTTGATTCCGGCTCGGGGATCAGTGGCATGTCGTTACGTTGGTTTCGTTTGGTCGCTCCTCACGCTACATTACGTCAGTATACTGGTGCCAACTTTGAACTTGCAGATGGCGCCGAGGGTCTTCATCCTTTGGGCACGTGTCGTCTAACAGTCTATGTTTATGGAAAACACACTCGAGTGGACTTTGTTATCTTGACAAGTTTGGCGACAATTGTATCCTTGGTGTGGATTACATCAGGGCATCGGGTCTCGTCCTGGACTTGGCGAATCAGAAGGCTTATTTCAGCAACGCGTTCAATTCTCACTTCCCTTCACGTGGGTGGTACAAGAATGCAGAGGCGTCATCGGACAAAATACCAGTCTGGAAGATCAGGACTCCGGCAGCGGACGGCGGAGGACTCTTCAATGTAATGACACCTGAGCAGTTCTTGGAATTGAATGGACTTCTCGAAAGAACGCAGACTTGTTCCCTGGGTAGGCTGGCTTGACGAAACTCCGCGAACACGAGATCAAATTCAAGGAGACTCCTCGTCCGTATGTGGCGAAATACCACAGACAATCACCTCAGATGCGGCGGGAGATGGCGACAATGATTCAGGAGTTGGAGAAGGACAACAAAATCGAGCGGACGGAGAGTGAGTGGGGCTCGTTGTTTTTCATGAAGAGGAAGAAGGATGGGACATTTCGCCCAGTATTAGACTACAAAGTTTTGAACAGCCAACTCAAGACGGATAGTTTTCCGAAGAGTGGAGGAGATGTTGGAGTTCCTAGCCGGGAAGACGTATGTTTCTGTTCTAGATGGACACTCTGGCTTTCATCAAATCCCACTGAAGGAGTCGTCCAGGGGCTGTACAAGCTTCATTTGCAGCGAAGGCCTGTTTAAGTGGAAAGTGACACCTTTTGGATTGAAGAACTCGTCAGCAGAGTTCCAGAGGACGATGACACTTGCTCTTGGAGACCTGTAGGGACAGTTTGCGTCGTCTACATTGATGACATAATCATTTCATTGAAATTCTGGCAAGACCACTTAGCAGGGATCCAGAAGGTGTTTCAACGTCTGCGTCAGCACGGGTCCACCTTAAAGGGGGCTAAGTGCAACTTTTGTCTTCCGGTGATGACTATTTTAGGAGTGACAGTGAACGCCAGAGGAATCCACATGAAAGGTGAGCACACAATAGCGATTACGCACTACCCTCGCCCAAAGGGCGTAAAGGCTCTCCAGAGGTTCGTGGGGGTTGGCTAATTTTTTCAGGAAGTTTGCCAGGAACTACGCTTCTCTGGTGAAACCACTCACATGCCTCATCAAGAAATGTGAGAAGTTTGTCTGGAACGACGCTGCGGAACATGCCTTTCAAAAAATCAAATGCAGAATCGTCTCAGCTGATTGTTTGCAGCTACCGGACTATTGTGAACCATACACAGTCGAGACGGATACGTCGGACGTACGATTAGGAGCGGCACTGACACAAAAGCACGCCGTTTTTCCTCCAGCATGGATACGATCTATGGAGTGTGACGAAATTGATCTGCCTTCCACCACAACCTGCGCACCAGTACACGGAAGACTACTTGCGGATCAATCAGGCGCATCTGGAAGAGGCAAGGTATCTGGCCAGAGCACATCTCATGGAAGCAGCTCGTGTGTCGAAGATCAATTATGACAAGCGGCGACGAGATAGTCATTTCGAGAAGAACAAGCTAGTGAAGATCAGAGCTCACATTTTATCGAATGCAGGAAAAGGCATCACGAAGAAGCTAGCGCCAGTATATCTCGCCCCGTACAGGATCCTAGTAAGGACCAGGGAACTGACATACCGAGTACAGAACATTGACGACAAGAAGGATGTGAGGACAGTGAATGTGGTAGACATTGAGCCCTATTACGATCCAATAAACCTTGACAACAATGCAGAAGAAGAAGAGGCAGAGATGGGAATAGCGATTGGTCATCCAGGTTATCTGGTGAATATCTGCGGCGTTGTGCGAGGAGAAGTGGACCTGCAACCGGTGGATGATGACGAACCATTCACAAATGTTTCACCCAGGGGGGAACAGACATTTTTGTGGCAGAAAACCAAGGAACTATAGGGTCTCCCTTATTATTTACTCGGCTCACACGTGAAGGTAGCCAACTACAAGTCTCATTTGCTATCGGCAATTCACAAGTTCGTCGATGGACCATTCGGAAGAATGCGGGGACCAATGGTGATACTAGAACCGGATTTCATGGGACCATTCGAAGTCATGAAGAGGAAGTCACAGTTCATTTATGGTGTGCGTCACGTATCTCACAGCGAGGATGTACGAGAACAATGCCATGTGTTCAGCATGGCTACATTGGCACAAGACTGGGCACCCATTATGGCTAAAGATGTGATGTGTTGTGCAGCGGTTGGAAGTGAATCAGAGAACAAACTGTCCGTTAGTGATTTGCAATGCAGCAGTGATAAACTTTTCATCACTGCAGTCGATGAGCAGGGGCTACATAGACTGTCCGTGGAACCCCAAGGCTAGCCAACGCTTGATGATGTGTAAGACAGTGATTTAGCGAGTGCGCTGTAGGATGAAGACGAAACTCGTGACAATGGTGTAGACACGGTGCGCGTGACGCGTGGACTGACGGCCAAATGTTTCAAGGGTCCACCGCAATGGAAGTTCACACCGAGACCCACGAGAGTGCGACGCAAACCTCTCCGTTATCGTGCCAACAAGATACAGTACCACAACAGGGAGCAAGCCAGTTAACCTCTACCTTTCATCATGGTGCCACCGCGAAAGTGGACAGCTGTAACGCTCGACTATAGAGAGCATTTGTCAAGTTGTCAGTGAATAATCTACAGTAGCCGTTATAACTAGAGATTAAGTAGAATTAAGGATTATACTCCATAGAATCAAGGACCGCGGTGGTGGTCCTTATGTAAGCCTCAGCATGAACTTCCATGTTAAACGTCAAACTTTGAACTCCTATAGTCTCTCCCAGAATTGACATAGACCAACGAAATTCGGTATTTGGGGTCGTGTCGTAACTATTTCACCACATTACAAATTTTAATGACAACAATCAAACCGTTCGGCG
>JAHWFP010204477.1:80075-93750 GCA_023313725.1 Lithobius niger | reverse complement strand
GGGGGGGGGGGGGGCAATGCGTGGTACCGAAGTGAATTGTTTCAAAGGATTAACTTAAACATGGGATTACTTGCTCACCGAGTGCTGTATTTCTCAGTGATTGGTTTTTTTTTAGCCTTCAGTCAAACACACGCATGCACCTTATCCGGGGCTGCACCAAAGAGGGAATGTCACGGGCCGACGCTTCCGGGGGAGGGGGCACAAGTGTGTGTGGGGGGGGGGGGACACGTATGCATAACCGGGAGGGGGCAGGAGTGTGGGGATTGGGGGTTAAAGTAATTGTGGGGGGGGAGGGCATATGTGGGATCATTCACATGTTCGGTCATTGGTTTGACAAATTTAAAACCAAAGATCAAACACCTGAGGTGCCGGAGGGAGGCGGAGAGATATTCAGATCCCACACTATAGGTGTGTGCGGGTCGAGGGGACGCGCATGCGCATGGGCATAACTAGTTTGTCAGAATGCTTACTTCTAACGTACCAGAGAAAGTGAGAAAGGCAGGGTGAGGACATACCAATTAAAAGGAAGTCAAGACCAAACCCCTCGGGTGGAGGAGTACTGTGAACAAGCTCGTAGGAATTCAGTGTTGCGCAACTTGTGCCATATAGCGGAAATAAGACTGATATCATAAATGTGTCATTTGTTTAGTGTGAAGTTAAACACGTTCATGAACACCGCCGACATCAGGACCGTTTAGTAAGCTATTGTTCTCAGCTCACCTACGCAAGAATCTTTTGATATAACCTATGGAAAAGAAAAGCCAGAGTATCACTTGGTCAGTTTTCTTAAGTGATCTTGTGGTAGGTTAGCTTGATTTATGACCAGAGCATTAGTATATTAGGTTGAAAGACAAAACCCTCGTTAGCAGACTGTAACTGTTAGTTGGGACCACAGTTATGCTACACAACCAATTTTCCCGAGTTGTGCTACACGACCTATTTTTCCCCGACCTTACATGTGACCACGCCAAACGATTTAGGTGAAGAGTTGTACGATTTGTTGAACCAATACAATGTAATGGTTGCCATTTCATGAGGATTCATTTGGTCTACTTTTTATTAATGTAGAATATACATTTCGGCCCTTGATTACCTATAGTTTGGATTGGCTATTTCCAAGAATTTATAGGGAAATTCTTGCTATTTCCAATTCTCTTTCCTGACTCCCGGTGTATTGCTTGTAGTGTATGAATAATGGATTAGGTTAAAGGAGATTCAAGCGCTGCAGTTGCAGTTGTTGTAATAGTTGTTGTTAACAGGGCCAGATTTAATCTCTTGCCACCTGTAGGCTCAACCACATTATGTATGCCACTTTTTGCCGTAAAACTTCCCCTCCTTCCCCACCACCTACGTTAATTTTTATGTTCTTTTACGATTCACGGAAAACTGGTAGGGCAGTATAATGTAAACTGTGTTACTAAAGGAAAGTAATTAAAAATAACCATTTTCCGTTGCCCTCTGGACTTATAGATTTCGTAAGACTCGAACGAAGAATTAAAGCGAGATATACATGACATTTGGGAGAGTTGTTCACTGGCGGTCAACCGTTCAGAACTTCCAGGTCCACTTCCTTGTCCTTTTCTTCTCTTTGTTTTTTCACTGACGGCGTGTTTCCGGGTAACGGACTAAGGATAGTTATCACCTAGCGCCATACTTAAGAGATAGGTGAGAACTAGGCTTAGTCCATTACCGGGAAACAGGCCATGAGCTTCTCTTGGTTTCACTTGTTAAACATATTATGTCACCACAACGATCAACGCACAACAACCAACCTGACAATGCAAGGAAATGCTCGTAAACTAGGGCCGCCACCATTACACGCTGACATACAGAAGCGGAGCGTGAGATTACATCTGCACGAGGGAACGACCATTATCCCGAGGTTGAGAGGGAAGTTGTACCTATGTTGTTGATCCTCCTTCCCCACCCCGGTTCCTCTCCCTCCTCTTCTTTTCTCCTTCCTCCTGCCACCCTCCTGTCCTCCTTCCTCTTCATTTTCGTACTGAATCCTTGTCCTTGATCATAACGAAATTGGGTTTTTAAAACTCACTAGTAACGAATAGCAGTGGTGGTTGGAGTCCTGCACTCGATTAATTCTTAGAATCTTTTACACGCCACAATGGACAGCACGAGGCATCACAGCCGTCTTTTATCGAAAATGCCACAGGTAGGTAAGGTCAGACTCTGACGGGGATTTTTTGAGGCAGTCGTGCTAAACATCAATCTGACTGCATTGCCCCACACTCAGTCAATACTAACACGACATTGATATTAGCTGAAATTTGAAAAAGAAAGCGAGCCACTGTCAAACTCTAATCACTCTTTGACATTGACATGTCTTGATATGACAGGATGCATATGCCGCCTTGTTGATGAATGTTTCGTACTACATGTAGTACATGTACTACTACATGTACATTTGGTACTACTTCCTATTTGTATCTTTAGCAAGACTGACACGACGACTCAGCGTTGTGGTGTTAGCTTCACTCCTTCTGGTTCCCCTTCAAAATTTTATTATTAGATTTAGACAACCTTATTTTTATTACTCACTGGACGACTTTCCTTCGGAATGCAACATATTTTGTGTACCTAACAGCAAGAACCCCAAACCCCTTTAAATTCTTGCTAAGAGATATTATTTTGGATTTTTTTAAGAGACAATATTTTGGATTTTTGTCTCCTGCGCCTCGGTCCACCAAGTACCAAGGCTGACTTAGTGTGCAAGGGAAGAGTGACTACGAGGGCCTTTAAGCCTGACGCCCCGTCCAACTGCCTGACAGCCAGTTCATCATGCATGCCAGTAACAGTTGCACATGCTCGCTACCGTTTGAATTTCCACCGACTAGGTACCTTTAACCGGAATCGATAATGCGGAAGATATAGCGCCAAGTAACCCTTTAGTGCGAATCCGTTAATTATTTTTTTTAATGTTTTTTTCTAAACTTCTTTGCCCAACTTTCTTTTAACGGTCCAGAAAACCGTGTTCAGCTGTCGGTTGGTTGCCTGACATCTGGGCGGCACCAAACGAGCAAGAGGGTAACAGTTGCTAGCAAGGTTGACGACTTCTATGCTGAGGTCATCCCACCACCTGACAAGGGTGACAAACTCCACCATCTTGATTGGCTTCACTTGGTCTCTCTGCTTCCTTCATAGATTGTGTTGCCGTAATGGATATTAATTTTTGAATCACAACTCTCGTTATTCTGAGCTATAAATTCGTGAAACGTACAACGGACAAACATAAAGTTAGCTGTAACCGACGACCCTGTCAAGGTACGGTTGAAATATTGTCTACAGCTAAACATAGTCCGACGTGACAGAATTAACTTTCATTGCATCCCTTAAATTCAAATTGTTACGACCATTCTCACTAACTCTTATGGTATCGAATATAACTAAATAACTGTACAAAAAAACGGCTTTGCCGTTTAGAAGAAAAACATTAGAGCTCGTATCCCCATACTCACAGCCGTGAAGGTACACAAATAAAAACGGATTAGAGTTCATTCGAACGCAACGAACTATAATTTGAACGTCAATTCCAGGGAATAATGACTGTTTTCACGTAATTGTTATGTCAGTAAGTGAACGCAGTTTGTGTTTGAAATGTTTAATGTTTGTGTGCGTGTGTGTGTGTGTGTGTGTGTGTGTGTGTGTGTGTGTGCGTGTGTGTGTGTGTGTGCTTAATTTGTGTATCATACAGTTTTTTACTTTTGTTTTATATTTTTATATTTGTCTGTGTTTGTTGTTTTATATTTTAAGTGTGTTTCGTGTGAGTGGCTATGTTTGTATTTTGTGTGCATTTATTATTTCTGAAACAAGCAGACTCGTAGTTAGGCAGTTTTTTTGCTTGTGTTTGATGATTTGTTTTAGTGCTAGTTCATGTGAGTACTTACGTGTTCATTTTGTGTGGGTATTTTTTTTTAAATATCCAACCATTTTGTTTGATTGATTAGTGTTGTACATGTTTGTTTACGTGTGCATGGAGGACTGCATGTCACAATCATTGTTCCCTGGAATTGGAGTTCAAATTATACTTTGTTGCGTTCGAGTGAACTCTAATCCGTTTTTATTCGTGTACCTTCACGGCCGTGAGTATGGGGATACGAGCTGTAATGTTTTTTTCCTAAACGGCAAGGCCGTTTTTTGTTTAGTTAATTTGTTGGCTTTTTTCGCATCCTTTTTATTGAAAGTGGTACGATTTGGTCTATGTTGTGTATGGTGTGTCTACTGCCCACTCAATTTTGTTTGCGAAAAAACGGAACATTAGAAATGCGTATTTCTGTTCAGGTTCTGCCCAAGCTTTGGTCTAAGTTCATTATTTGATGGCAACACACTAGCGTGTGTCTAGATTTAGCATGTATCAGCTCGATGGATAGTGGATTCTGTATTGTTGCAGGCAGACGCAGTATCATGCAAACAATCGCAGAAACAATCAGAGGCGGACTGGCAAGGTCGGGGAGTCGGGAATTCCCGACTGGCCTCTCGCCCTAGTGGCCTCTCAGCGGAAATAAATAAGTTAAAAAGGAAATTCCGTGTATTACAAATTTTGTGTAATACACGGTTACTCTTTATTTACTCTTGCTAAGTTTCACACCTTTCGGCGGTACTTACTAAATTAACTATTCACAGTTTGCAAGCAACGTTGGCTGTGTAAAAGCCTTTTTTTTGTCCTCCAAGTACGACCCCGAAATTTCAGGTTTCAACCACAGTAAGCCGCACTTTACTAGTTTCTCGCGTCATCACGATGAATGAATGAATGAAAGAGTAGTACAGCTGCGCCTGCGTATTGCACGGAAGCCGCTCTTCAGGAAGTTACAAACTGTACGTACGCATTCGGTCTGGAGTGATTTCATTAACTGACATGACATTAACACACTGATCCTTCGGTTATTATTAGCCATGGCGGTTATAAGAGAAAGAGAAAGTGAAGTTGACGTTTCTTCTGTCACAGAAATGAGCGAACCGACGAGAAATCTTCAATTTGCTTTAAAACGACGAAAACCGCCAAAATTGGTTATAAATAACGAAAGTCAGGAAGGTTGGAAACTATTTGGTTTGGTTAAGTCCGTTCTGCTCCCGGTCAAAAGAACCTGGATTTCGGTGGTAAAACTAAAACTTCTGCAGCTAAACTGACTGACACTTAAGACATCTAAGCGTAGGAAGGTAAGCCCTGAATTTTGCCCACTCCTTACTTTTGTAAGTTGCAGTGCATGCCCATTGAGAATGATCTGTATCGGATTATCGTTATGTGTCTTTCCCACAGTTAGGTAAAATGAGAAATGGAGCATCTCAGCAAAAATACCATGAGTCACATGACCAAATTCTAACAAATACTAAAGCCTGGCTTCGCTGAAGGGCTTAAATTTTCAGTTTTTTCTTTCTTTTAATTCTAATAAGTTCGTGTCCTTAACTAGGCTTAGGTGTGGCCCCTTCCATGTTAACCCGCGAAAATTGCCGATTGTTCGAAAAAAATGTAGCTAAACTAAGACAAAAATTAATCAAAATTTTTTTTTTTAAAAACACTCGACGCCCCCCCCCCCCCCCAAAAAAAAACTTTGTTCTGGTTCTGCTCTTATCTTTATTATTTGCATCAAACACTGATGTTGAAAAGTCTCCACCCCACGAAACACCAAAATATGCTACCTGCAGTGTGATAACACATAACACTGAACCAAAACTAGGACGTATTAATCACTAGGATTAAATCACTTGCTTTTCATAATAAAAAAAAAATTAGTACCGAGTCTTTGTATATACACCTGGGATCCAGCATTCTTCTAAAGCTACCAAAAATAAATTTAGGGCATGAGAAGGGATTTAAAAAAAAAGTTCTTCCCTAAACTATACGTATATTGTCTTTATTTGTGTGACACCCTAAGAAATGTCTAATACGTGTCATTTGAAGCCAGGAGAGGCCGTAGAATACCTAAAAATCCGTCAGCTTCCGGGGCCCGGCCCCGGACCCCGCTGGGGGAGCTCACAGCGACCCCCCAGACCCCCTAGCTGGTGGATGATTCGACAAATTTAACCTCTACCCCCCACCCCAGCCAAATCCATTTCGTTACGTCCTTGGCGTTGCCCTAATAATTTGAATAGAAGTGGCCTCTGGTCGTCACCTTCCTGACTGGCCTCTTGAGCCGCCAGTCCGCCTCTGGAAACAATTCAACTGGCTTCCCGAAACCCGCATTGAAGAAGAAAATAAGTCATTCAGTCATGTCGGCCGCCCAATTTTGAAGCCTAAAAATTAAAGACTTCACGCCCTATGTTTTAAAACTGAAAGATTTAAGCGAAATTCAAGACTATTTCAATTTGGTTCTCGGCAACGAGTTAAAACGGTAATAAAGAAGATACCACGACAATGTTACTTTCCCCGCGCCCGAGTATCGTTGCATTTTGTTCGAGTTAGCTATAATCCGATGTTCTGCGCCTCGCATATTGTTGCACCATTGTTACATGTTGTAGCATTGTAACATTTTGATATTGTTAGCCGCTCCTCCGCCTCCGGTCCAATTTTTGAAAATTCTCGTGCGCAAACGAAATCTAATAAGCACTGCCTGCCGGCCGTGCTAATTAACGTCCATTGCATAGCTTAAACTTCAATCACTATTTACAACCAGAAGCCATGAAGACGAGTGAGCGACTTCCTGTTACAACCTATCGCTGTGAAATTATGACAACAGGCTTAAACCAAATTCTTTCTCGAAATGGAATTCCATGGAAGTCTTCGACGCCAAACACTTCCTGTGTTCTCAACGCTGATCGGATTTTTTTTTCCATCCAGTTATAATCCTCTGATTGTTAATACTCAAATCTTGCATACGTGCATGGAGCCGAAATTCACGGCTATAGGCCAAATACGGATTGCCAGGTGTTTTCTGCTAACTGCCCTCAATTTTTTCCGGGTCAGACAGTCAGACATCAAGTGTTAAACTCTTTTACCCTAACTGAGCAGAAAAATGTACACAATCTTCTCGGTCAAAAACTGATGGGAAGTATTGTTGGTCCACCAACAATGGTGGAGAGCCTGACCAAGCAGATTTACTTTGATTATTGGGCAAGCGTGCATTTTTAAATGAAATCAGCTAAAATTAAAGGTAGTATTTTAAGAAAGTGAAATCTTTAAATTGTCTACTTTACAAACACAATGGTAAAGCAAAACTCTAAACGGGGACAGTAATTTTTATTGCCAACTGCATTCAAGTCTGTGAGTAGTGTATGTAACCGTCCTGTAACATATTTATCATAACCGTAACAGTCGCCTAGCGTCGGGAACAGGGCAAAAGCTTTTCGGAGGGATCGAACGGGTTACGATGGCAGGTTACGGTTACGGTAGATGTGTTACATGACGGTCACAGCTTCGAACGTGCGGGCGTGTAAAAACGGTAGGTTAGACAGGCACAGGCTAGGCAGGACAAAGAGTCTGTTACACCACCTTGTGTAGTAACCTATAGTAGGTTAGGTTAGGTTAGGCGTGCTCGACCTCCACTCATACGATCATGTATGTGTCTTACGTAGCGTGTTGTATGCAACGACTGTAGCAGTGGAGGGGCAGCAGCAACAACAACAACCAGAGCTGCCTCCATCCTACCACCACGACCATCCATCGTTGATGTGGGAGAAGAAGAAGATCGACGATTTATAAAGCGTTGTTAATACTTAACTAAATCCCTATTTGGAAACCTAACCAAACCAAAAACTACACTCCGATGAGCGTAGCCGGAGCCGATATTAGTCCCTTCCGAGCAAGCTTGGATTTGATTCTCTGACAAGCTCGGACCTACTCGACTAAATAAGTCGAGCGTCCCTGTAACTACCTATCATCGTTAAAGTGTTAAAAACAAGCTATATTTTGTTAGTTTCTGTTTACAATACGTACCACTGCCAGTGATGATGAAGTTCGGTGCGAGGCATTTATTTTCCTGAAATCGAACGTTAGTAGGTTTAAAGTCATAAAAAAAAAAAAAGATGAGAGGATATAAAATGGTTTTCATCCAACATGTAGGGAGGTAGGCCTACGTTTCGTCAAAATAAAAGAGAAAGTAGGTCGGGTGTAGCTTATCGAACAGCTTGACCTCGTGGCCGTGAAGCTCTCCCCTCACGACAACAACAACACGTGTGGTTGTGTGCGAGGCAAGGTGGGAGGGAAAAAAATACAAGTTATACATTTCGTTAATTTGCTCAGATACTACGTCTTTGATCATAAAAATGTTTAAAAAAAATATAAAAATAAAAACACTCCGACCTGTGGAGGCAAGGATCTGACCAAGAATTGGTTAATAAAAAGACGGACCAACAAACGTAAAATACCTGAAAAATAGCTAACAAATGTATGAAAGTGTACGTACCACCACAAGCAGCCTGTTTGTCACTGGTCACAATTTGGAGTGTGTGAAACGACGTGTGTTAGTGGAATTGGAGAGTGTAGTTAAAATCCGTTATGGGTGGATATCACGTGGGCGAAAAGCCCACCCATATTCGACCTTCGATCAACTTTACGCGAGCAAAAAAAGGAAACAAATGGACGAATAAAAAAATAAGGAACATGTTGTTCCGAGACAGGCCATTAGGACCCTTAATTGGGTGGCAATGTCACTCTTTTTTATGTCCCAGGTGTCAATGACAAAATCACATCCCCTCCACATACCATCACGTGCGTACAATCTTAATCAGATTTCAATAATGACATTTTCAAATACCATATATTGGTTTTACAAGTAAAGACACGGGGACTTAATGGCATGGAGTCCAAAAAAAGTTGCTCAGGGAGGTCATACGGGTAAAAAAACGGCCTTGCCACGGACCCATGCCCAAATAGGGAAACCGAACCATCTTCTGGAATGCATCTAAAAAATTAATATGCCGACTAACGGGCGCCATAATTTTTTGTATTGGAAACCTTTTCCTAAAAAAGCAGACATGTTGGCCTCACCTGTCAATACCTAGTGATAAGGATACGTCAAACACCACTCAAGTGGACGCCAATTACTACCCCCACGCGTCACGTCACGTAGACCAAAAATACCTGAGCAAAGACCGAATTATAAAAAATAACCTTCCAGAATACGAATCGGGTAGTTATAAGGAGTGGGATGAGTGAATAGCCCGAAGCGTTAGTAGGAGGAGCCGTACTAAAAAAATGGAGTAGTTTCATTTGCTGGAACGAAAGTAACGTCGTACGAAAATAGCCTCGGGCATGACGGAAGATAGGCTTATCGACGTTAGTGATGTCAATCATTACGGCTAGCCAATTGGAGGCCGTAGCCAGGTTTACAATTGTAAGTGTAAGGAAAGCATACGATTTGTCGAGTACATGTAAATGACACAAAAAAATAGGCTTTTACCTACGACAATACTAATCCGTTACGTATAAAAGATGAAGCCAACATCCTCACAGCTACAAGTCCTGGCCTGAGCCAGAAAGTATACGTTTCGAGCTCCTGAAAGACGTGTCCAGTTCCACTACATGCGACCACTCAACGGAGAAAGGTAGGCCTATATTATTTTATACTATTTTTCATAGTTCGAACAATGTAACTCAAAATCATCGTTTTAGAATTACCAACGTATATTTGTTGTCTGAGCGCGCAACTATTTAACAGACAACATGTAGACGCCGGTAATGCTGAAAGTGGATAAATAACGTAATTACAATGTTCGACTATATATAGACAATGTTATTACATATTGTGTCGTGAGGTTTTTGTAGTAATGGTTCTAAGAATTATTCGTTCGTCATCCAGAGTGACGAAGGTACAAAAATGTAGTTAAGGTAAAGGAATTACGTTAACTTTAACAGCCAAGTACTAGGTTTCGACACTATCGCTAAAATGGTCGAATGTCGTAAAGTTAGGTAAAATCTTAAGGAGGGGGCCCTTTTTGTTTGTTTCTTATGGTCCGTAGGCTTGAACCATGACCGGTAGTAGCACAGGACTGTACAAAATACAAGCGGCCAGGGAAAAAAAAAACTCGGCGAGCGTCACTACCAACAATTAATAGTAACAATAATGAAAAAGGAGCCAAACTTTCCAAGGAAAAAATTACACTTTTCACTACAAAAAACACTGCTCACGTCCTAGAAGTCCGATCTTGTTCTAATAGGGCTCATTTTTAACTGTACACTCACATTGTTTCAGCAAACACAAAAATACACACCACTCTAATCCCAACAAAAGAACTTTTTAATACTTTAAATATGAAAAAGTGACCATATTTCATGAAACCAACATTTTGATGGATAGAAAAATATCCCAACATTCACCGAAGCAAACGACCGTTTCTTTGTGAGTTTACATAATAATCCTAAAATGTTTTATCTTTTTGGAAACTACAAGTGACCACACTTCTGACCAAACATCTCTCCATTGGGCACATTTAAATTCACTTTCATGTCAAAACAAATTCTATAATAAAGCGTTACTACAAAAAAAAACCTATGAAATCAGATAAGATATCCCTTTTTTCTTAATTCGATAGGATTGTCAACCGTTCTGTCAATTGGTAGAGCGTTTAGTTATAAGTACGTATAAGCGTTGAGGTGTTGAGGAGGCAATGATTGTTTCGAGTCGCCACAGGCTATTTCGCTATCGCACAGCTAAATTATTGTGACAATTTAAAAATAAATGCAGCAGTTTGGTAGAAGAAGGTTTGTAGTTTCTAAAAAGGTAAAAAATTTAAGGATTCGTACGTAAACACATAAAGAAACGGTCGTATGTAGCGACGAAGGCAGCAACAAATTTCAATCCATCAAATGTTGGTTTCACGAAAAACGATGACTTTTTATATTTAGAGTATTAAAAAATGCTTTTGTTGGGAGTGAAGTGGAGTGTTTGCTGTGTTGCTTGAACAATGCAGGTGTACAGTTAAAAATGAGTCCTATTAGAAGAAGATCGGACTTCTAGGACGTGAGCAGTGTTTGTTTGTAGTGAAAAGTGCAATTTTTGTCCTTGGAAAAATTGGCTCCCTTTTTATTATTGTTACTATATAATTGTTGGTATCCTTTCCGAACACACTGAACCAGTAGAGCGGGAGGAGCGGGAGGGGCAGGGGAGGTGACGTTTCAGCTTCTAAACCATCATTTTTGAAACAGCCTCCACAGATTAGGTTAGTCCTGGCAAGGAAATCTTTAAAAACAATAGGTTTAACATTAACAAGTGTAGAGGTCGTTACAACAAAAAATTCGCAACGTATACGAACAGGTTCAATGTAAGTACATTAACGTAGTAGACCAGAATGATCTGACCGGAA
Source organism: Lithobius niger (assembly GCA_023313725.1). Taxonomy (NCBI): domain Eukaryota; kingdom Metazoa; phylum Arthropoda; class Chilopoda; order Lithobiomorpha; family Lithobiidae; genus Lithobius; species Lithobius niger. Next base: position 82,500 of record JAHWFP010204477.1, on the reverse strand, counting down.
AATTGGCTCGATCCGTTTCTTACATGGATGAGCTCCTAACGAACGTTTTGAGCAGTTATTACATAGGATACAATCCTGAGCTTATATTAGCATTTTCGTTTCCAATGGTAGGGCCCGAAAATTACTTCTATCTTCCCATTTCATCCGAGGGAATCGTTCACGATTGAAAACATTTTTAGCACTTTTGATGAAACTCAGCCAGTCGGGTAAGCAATAGGATGTCTACAACAAACTCGAAATTAAACTTACTCAAATCAAGGTTTCCAGAGGCGGAACTCTCCTAAAAAGAAAGCGTCGAAATCCAATACAGCATCGTGACTAAAAGTGGTGGACACATGATAACGGTTCCAGTGAAAAATAAGAACAACGACCTATGCCTCGCTAAGGCTTTAGTGACTTACAAAGCGTATGCTGAAAATGCTAAACCCTTGACTGCAGGATACGTAGATCGACAACCCTACAGAAAGACTTGCCTTTTCACAGCTACACGAAAATGCTATAGTGATAGCTAAACGGGAAGGTTACACCTTGTCGGATTTAAGACGTTTCCAAGATTACTTAAACGATTTTCAAATTGTTGTATTCGAGAAAATTGGTACCAAATGCTAAACCTTGTTCGAAGGACCAGCTAACTAAAACGGATTTACTTGTTTGTTACTAAAATCATTTGTAGGTATTTTTGAAACCACACTTTTTTATTCGGTAGCAATTATTTTGCTATACCTGTCTTTAACCGTACGCCAACAAACCAAAAAAAAACTTTCGTGCTAAAAGCACAGATGTGTCACGTGTCACAGCCCTCGTTTCCGTTGTCATTTGAAAAAGTGGCTTTTTCTGTAGGGTTTGCAATCATTTTATTCAGAAACCTACACGTCCAACCCTACCCAAACCCAGAAGAGAGAATACGTTCGGATCACTGGTTACGATTTTGAAACGACTCAGATAGATAAGAGTAACAGACTCTTCAAATAATGAAATAATAAAACAAAAACGGAACGTTAAATGTTTAGAGTAAGGGTCTAAAAGTCAAAACCTAGAAGGAACATGGACAAGCTCTGACAGTCAGGGTCTAGGTGTAACATTTTGTCAGTAAGAGGCTGGTAAGAGGCTTACTACCCTATGGTCAGCTTAGTTCTAGTCTATTTGGACAGAACGTATGTATGAACAGTTGTAGCAGGTTTTCTTTGTTCTTAGAATATTGTTATGGAACTTTAAGAACACATTTTTCTTGTGAAGTTTGGTATTTTTGTCTTTTGATGCTTTGGTTTTTTTGTTATTAATATGGCGTAGATTTAAGGTAGATGATAACCAATAATGCTCTTTGCTACGAATATGATGTCATGTTACTAAATCGAAAAATAATTTTCAACATAAAGCAAAACAGGAAACGTATACCACACTACCATTGGATCATCACAAGGTTCTTTCTAGGAAGATTTACAGTTTTTTCATGAAAATGTATTTTATTGCTGACCATCAGATAATAAGATCTAATGCTTGCTAACTTCTTACTGACAAAATGTTACACCTATAGATCCTGACTGTCAAAGCTTGTTTGTGTTCCTTCTAGCTTTTGACTTTTAGACCTTACTCTAAACATTTAACGTTCCGTTTTTTGTTTATTAATTCGTGTTACTTTTAGAATTTCAGCTAAACTATAAACAGTACAGTTGATGGTCAAAGTTGAGAGTTTAACACAGAGACCTTAGGCTGACCCTAACTAACACTAACTATCGCCAGTGTTAATAATAGAAGCAAATCCTTTAATCTTCAGTCTACGTCTTACAGCTAACGTTTGCTAATTGACATTGCTACGTAATAACAATGTTTAAAACAACGTAAAACAACCAATCTGGTCGTTTAGAGCTCCATACCCTCTGATCCACTTGACCAATTAGAAAAGGCCTTATGGAAAGGACACATCTACAGAGCAATACCTGTAAAATGAGCTAAGAACCAACTTTATAGGACAAATGGTTTACTTGTAGTGAGGACAGACGAAAGGTTGACACGACCGAACTCACAATTTGTGGACTCGCAGACAGACCTTGACTAGTTGAGGTTTCATTCCAAATTTGGTTTTAAAGATGTTTACTTTTGACGAAGTTATAAGCTCTCAAAGTTGAGAGTTTAACAGAGAAATCCTAGGTCGACCCTTACTATCGCTAATGTTAATACTACATGTATAAAGTAAATCTAGCAGTTATAAACGGTTACATGTACGTATTGTTCCGGAAAAAAAAAACAGATTGTTTAAAATGCGGAGTCAAACGTAAGGTATTTTTGGTATGCATGGAGTGGAAACCCTGAACAAATTTTACGAGTGGCTATTGGAAACGCACGCCCACGACACCAACATGACATTGACAGCGTACAACCAAAGTTAATTCAATGGTTAAATAGGTTATCGGACGGGGAATCATAC
>JAHWFP010204477.1:39468-75075 GCA_023313725.1 Lithobius niger | reverse complement strand
GGCTTACATCCGTATTTTATACGCTTAAGCGTTTTTTAATACTAATATCCCGTATTTTTTTTTCTTGTTTCAGCAAGAATAACACAGACAAGAACACTGTAATCACCTTAAAATAACTGTTATAAGAGAGTCTTTTCCATGGCTGATTCGTTTTATGCTGCTAAGAATAACTTTTGCACCCAATTTCATGTTTTTAGCTTGATCTGTAAGAATTTGTTGCCCAAACCCCTGGGAGGCATCACTGGAGGGGGGAGTTCTGGGGCGGGAGGGGGCGGGGTGGCACTGAAGGCACTTCGGGGTATTTCATAGGGGTCCATGGCTGGTTCGGTTTTTACTGTTAAGAAAGACTTCTGCACCAAAATTATGTTTTCTGCAAAATTTCTGCAAAAATGTGTTACTCCACTTAATTATTTCAGCCCAGTGCTCTACAATAATAATTGTTCTACTGACCAGAATACTGCAGTCGCATGAAAATCGTGTTCAAAAGGCCCTGGTCGGTGTTAATACCTATATTTTAAGCTATACAAATAGAAAATCGGTTCATTGGTTCGATCTCTAGGTAAGGGCAAAATTTCTAGCCCATTTGGCTTTCCGTGTCAAGAATATTGTAGTTACATTAAAATAGCATGCGAAAGACCCTAGGCCTTGTTCATACCTACGTTTTAAGCTATAGAACTCTAAAATCGGTTCAGTGGTTGGACCTCCAAGTAAGGGCAAAGTGTACATTAATGATTTCTGCCCAGTGCTCTGCAATAATAATTGCTCTGCCGAATAGAATACTGCAGTCACATCAAAATCGGGTTCAAAAGGCCCTGGTTGGTGTTAATACCTACGTTTTAAGCTATACAAATTGAAAATCGGTTCATTGGTTTGGTCTCTAGGTGAGAGCAAAACTTTTAGCCCATTTGGCTTTCCGTGTCAAGAATATTGTAGTTACGTTAAAATAGCATGTGAAAGACCCTAGGCCTTGTCCATACCTACGTTTTAAGCTATAGAACTCTAAAATCGGTTCAGTGGGTCGACCTCCAAGTAAGGGCAAAGTGTACATTAATGATTTCTGCCCAGTGCTCTGCAATAATAATTCCTCTGCCGACTAGAATACTGCAGTCACATCAAAATCGGGTTCAAAAGGCCCTGGTCGGTGTTAATACCTACATTTTAAGCTATACAAATTGAAAATCGGTTCATTGGTTCGGTCTCTAGGTGAGAGCAAAAGATTTAGCCCATTTGGCTTTCCGTGTCAAGAATATTGCAGTTACGTTAAAATAACATGCGAATGACCCTAGGCCTTGTCCATACCTACGTTTTAAGCTATAGAACTCTAAAATCGGTTCAGTGGTTCGACCTCCAGGCGAGGGCTAAGAGTACATTAATGATTTCTGCCCAATGGTCTGCAATAATAATTGCTTTGCCGACTAGAATACTGCAGTCACATTAAAAGTCGCGTTCAAAACGCCCTGGTCGGTGTAAATACCTACATTTTAAGCTATACAAATTGAAAATCGGTTCATTGGTTCGATCTCTAAAATCGGTTCAGTGGTTCGACCTCCAAGCGAGGGCTAAGAGTGCATTAATGATTTCTGCCCAGTGCTCTGCAATAATAATTGCTCTGCCGACTAGAATACTGCAGTCACATTAAAAGTCGGATTCAAAAGGCCCTGGTCGGTGTTAATACCTACATTTTAAGCTATACAAATTGAAAATCGGTTCATTGGTTCGATCAAGAATATTGAAGTTACATTAAAATAGCCTGCGAAAGGCCCTAGGCCTTGTCCATACCTACGTTTTAAGCTATAGAACTTGAAAATCGGTTCATTGGTTCAATCTCTAGGTAAGGGCAACATTTCTAGCCCATTTGGCTTTCCGTGTCAAGAATATTGTAGTTACATTAAAATAGCATGCGAAAGGCCTTAGGCCTTGTCCATACCTACGTTTTAAGCTATAGAACTTGAAAATCGGTTCAGTGGTTTGATCTCCAGGTGACGGCAAAGAGTCCCAACAGCAACATTAATGATTTTTGCCCAGTGCTCTACTATAATAATTGCTCTGCCGACGAGAATACTGCAGTCACATCAAAATTGGGTTCAAAAGGCCCTGGTCGGTGTTAATACCTACATTTTAAGCTATACAAATTGAAAATCGGTTAATTGGTTCGATCTATTGGTAAGAGCAAAATTTCTAGCCCATTTAGCTTTCCGTGTCAAGAATATTGTAGTTGTATTAAAATAGCCTGCGAAAGGCCCTAGGCCTTGTCCATACCTACGTTTTAAGCTATAGAACTCTAAAATTTGGTTCAGTGGTTCGACCTCCAAGTGAGGGCAAAGAGTACATTAATGATTTCTGCCCACTGCTCTGCAATAATAATTGCTCTGCCGACTAGAATACTGCAGTCACATCAAAATTGGATTCAAAAGGCCCTGGTCGGTGTTAATACCTACATTTTAAGCTACATAAATTGAAAATCGGTTCATTGGTTCGGTCTCTAGGTGAGAGCAAATGTTTTAACCCATTTGGCTTTCCGTGTCAAGAATATTGTAGTTGTATTAAAATAGCCTGCGAAAGGCCCTAGGCCTTGTCCATACCTACGTTTTAAGCTATAGAACTTGAAAATCGGTTCAGTGGTTCGATCTCCAGGTCAGAGCAAAGAGTCCCAACAACAACAACTACAACAAGAAATGACCATGCTGTGGACGCCGAACGGTTCAATTGTTGTCATTAAAATTTGTAATGCTGTGAAATAGTCATGACACGACCCCAAATACCGAATTTCGTTGGTCTATGTCAATTTTGGGCGAAACTATAGGAGTTCAAAGTTTGACTTTTAACATGGAAGTTCATGCTGAGGCATGGATGAACTGCTAGATGCGTGAGCCACTTAACAGGACATTATCGGTTTTCAGCTTATAACTAAGGAATGATAGAGCTACTGATTCGGAGACATCCTCAATTGAAATTAGTTTTTTTTTAAAGAAAAATTGAACTGGTGCATCAAACTTTAATATTGAAAAGTGTGAAAGTTATAAATGTTCAATTTTTTTGGTACTGCACATGTAGATCCAGATAACTGCAAATCAACAATACCGCATCCAAGTCTTGCACTGCCCCACTTCCTCAAACCCAACTCGCTATTTTGTTCAAAGGCTATGCTGTGTTAAGACTAGTTTTAGTTTCCTCACATATCCTTCTGATGTTGTGGAATGTACATGACAACGCAAAGTACCCGTACAATAGTACACGTTCCTAGATAATAACAAAAAAGAAAAAAGTTGCAAACACTGACCTAAGGAAAACGACAAAACGTTGCACAATTGCTGTGAGTGTCAAGACTCCTAACAGAGGAAAATTGCTTCTTTGCTGAAAACGTAAATTTGCCGGCACCCATGAAGACCGGCTGGAATTTGTTTCTTTTGCAAAGGAAAATATACTATACATATCATTTTTTTTTCCATTTATGGCTGTCATTACCCTTGAGAATTTAAGTTGCTTGGATCCGGCCAGCTTGGTAAACCACTGCGCATGCGTAGCCCTCCTTATAAAAGAGCTTGCTACGAAAGCAGTCGCCTCTTTTGTACTCTCAAGATATGTCACGAGACGACTCAAAAGGGGAGGTAGAGTGGGGTTTGGTATACGGCTGTATATTTTTCTTTGCAAAAGAAACAAATTTCAGCTAGCCTTCATGGGAGCCGGCATATTTACGTTTCTTGTTGCTGGGAAATATACTATACCTGTCAATTTTTTTGCATTGACAGGTGACCTCGTCCGAGTTGGTGGTGGGCACCTTCTGAACGGGTACCCTAGGGTTCCAAAGCTGGCGATTCCCCTCGGAGTCTGAGACTCTGTAAGCTGTGAGTGCTTATTTTTTTTTTTTTAAAGAAGATTGCTCATTGGGGAAGAAAGAGGGTTTCGTCTGTACCGAGAGAAAGGGACGAAAGGTTTGCCTCTTTTGATGTGAATCCTGACGATTTCCTCTGGATTTCCTTGGCGGTGTAGGTGATGATCAGAGTTCCAACAGATTGAGAATTTGGCGTCTGTTTGATTTTTTCTCTCTTTTTTCAAAAGTTCAGTTTGGGTTATGCAAATTTTCCAGGTGGAGAAGATGCGTCTTGTCACAGGTCATCGAACAGTGGATGTTGTTCAGGGGATTTTGGCTTTCCGTTGTGCGTTTTGTGGCGGGCCGCATGGTCGATCAGGATGGTCGATTCCTTCAGCAGTCCAACATTGAAGAGATCGTGCAGGAAATTTGAAGGTCAGCGATTGGGGGAGGGGGGGGGGGGTACCCTACTGGAGCCGGAGGCCAGGATTGAATTCATCCAAGTGTGTTTTTTTTTTATTTGTGAGTGAGACTTGCGGTTGTGAGGTGCGATTGCATTCGTCATGCTAACCAGAAGTGGGAGGTTTCTGCAATGAAAACGGCAGCGAGAAGCCAGGGACATTAGGCAGAAATCCACAAATGGAGGGGTGACCGATTCTACTTGTGGGATTAGCCGCGAGAGAATGAGTCGGTTCGGAAGGCGACAGTTGTCATCTTGTCTTCTGAAGTGGAAAACTTTGTTGGGGTTGAAGATGGGTTCCAACGGGCGCCCGTCTTGTCGTCTTGCAGCAATGTGGTTTGATGTGATTTAGTGAACCTCTTGCAATGGGGTGAAGGCGCAGCATGTGACGAGAATTTTTCCTCGAATCCTTGCGATGTTTGGATGGCAATTTTTATGAAACCTCATTCAATGCGTTGGCTCAAGTCAGCCACGAGATCGTGGTCCAGGTTGAGATTTCAGTCTTCGAAGGATTCACTCAAACGTGGTTGTTGGCCACGAATGAGACAAGCAGGAAGACAGTGGCATTCGTCTTGAAAACTTCTTTCCATCCGTTGACCCAGCTGCAGAGTCAGACGAGTGCTGGCGGAAGATAGCATTCGTCTTTAAAGCCTCTTTTCATTCGTTGACCGAGCTATTGAGCAAGATGGGTTCAGGCCGAACGTCGCATTCATTCATTCGCGAGTTTGTTTCCATTCGTTCACCCAGTTGTCGAGCAAGATGAGTTCCGATGGAAGGTCGCATTCGTCTGGAAACTCCCTTCCATTGACTCAGGTGCAGAGCAAGAAGAGTGCAGGTGGATGGTGGCATTCGTTTTGGAAGATTATTTCCATTCGTTGGCCCAGCTGCAGAGCTAGATGAGTGCAGGTGGATGGTGGCATTCGTCCTGAAGGCTTCTTTCCATTCGTCGACCCAGCTGTCGAGAGAGACGAGTTCAGGTAGAAGGTCGCATTCATCTTGATTGTGTCTTTCCATTTGATGACTCAACTGCAGAGCAAGACGAGTGCAGGTAGATGGTAGAATACATCTTGAATACTTCTTTCCACTTGTTGATCTAGGTGCAGAGGTATATGATGCATGAAAGATTCTTTCCATTCGTCGACTCAGCTGTCGAGCGAGATGAGTTCATGTGGAAGGTCACATTCGTCGTAATTGCTTCTTTCCATTCGTTGATTTAGATGACGAGCAAGACGAGTGCTGGTGGATGGAGGCATTCGTCTTGAAGGCTCCTTTCCTTTCAATGACCCAGCTGTTGAGCAAGATAAGTTCAGGCGGAAGGTTGTATTCATCTTGTAAACATTTTTCCATTCGTTGACTCAGCTGCAGCAGAAGATGAGTGCAGGCGGAAGGTGGCATTCGTCTGGAAAGCTACTTCCCATCCGTTGACCCAGTCGTACAGCAAGATGAGTTCAGGTGTCGGAAAACATTGGGTCTTGCGAAAAAGGTCTTCACCCGGTGTGTTGGCTCCCGCCAGCATGAGACAGAGGCAGAGTACGGAGCATCGGCTTTGTAGATGGGTTCCCTGTGGCAGAGTTCTACAAATGGAGGAGCGGCCGACTGAACATGATTCAAGGTCCGAGAGAGACTAGTAAGTTGAAAAACGGCATTCGTCTTGTCTTCTGGAAAATGGATCTTTGGCAAAAGCAGTACAGGGTTGAGAGGAAGTACTGGGCAGGAGCCCATGAAAGGAAGATCAGCCGATTCCACGGATGGGTCCAGGCCAGGAGAGGGGCGAGTTGCAGGCCAAATCAACGGCAATCTGTAGTGTCCCGTAAGTGAGATTCTAGCGAGAATGTCACACGGCTGCAAGAGAGCCCTGGGCACAAGTTCATGGTGGGAGATGCAGCTATGCCCCTCAGCCACCGCCGTTAGCCGCCGCATTTTTTTGAGTCAGCCGAACAGCCGCCGAACATAATACGGCTAGAGCCGCAAATTTTGAAGTTTTAATGCATCAAAATGAAAGAAACAATCATGAAGTTAGTTGTAATTCGTCTATAATGGTAACCTGCTCTCTACTACTCCTTATTTTTCATAGTTTTTACATGTAAAACAATATTCTACTGCCAACAACTTATGCGCGCCGTGTAGTTGTGTGGTCATTAGCATGCGTGGTTACTTTCGGTTTCGTTTTTAGGGTTAGAGTAATAATAGTCAGCAGGACACATCGCTGTGGAAACAATACTTCTTAAAAAAAATGAGTGCTGATGAGGCTCTGATGAGGCTCTGACTTTGAGGGTTCTTCACGTATTTTTCCTTTTTCATTTGTGATTCATAATTATAGTCGTTGACATCCTTCCTTCATTTTGTTCGATTTTTAGCCGTAAATTAGCCGTCAGCCAGCCGAATTTATAGTTGGCTGGTGGTGGCCACAAAATGTGTAGCTAGTCGCAATTTAGCTGAAATTTCTGTTAAGCCGGCCGAATATGACAAAATAATGCGGCTAAGAGGTGTAGAAGCAGCTGATTATACTTCTGAGTTCTTGCTGCGAGGGAGACGATTCGAAGGTCGAAAAAGTGGCATTCATCATTTTTTGCAGAAGGAAGATTTCAGCGAGAGCAGAGCTGGGCTGCAAGAGAGTACTGGGCAGACGTCCCAGGAAAGAGATGCGGCCGACTCTAAGGGTTGGTTCCAGCCATGAGAGAGACGGGTTGCTGTTGAAACTACAGCATTAAAAAAAGAAATGTGGGTAAATAGCCACGAATGAGACGAGCAGTCGTGTTGATAACAACATTCACTTGAGTTCTCACTCGATTCTTGGGTGTTAGTCACGATCAAGGGGAACTGTGAAGCTGGGCACATCATGCGTCCCGAAATTTCACTCACATGTGATTAATCACGAGTGAGACGAGGCATTGAGGGCAATATCACTTGTCTTGATTTCCACTTGATTCAGCAACTGAGGAAGAACGATGATTCGTTTCATTTAGGCGAGTGGGCGAAAGGGAGAGCTTGTAGTAGTTCTTACTAGACGTCGTGCCGATCCAGTCATTCGTGTGGCAAGTTGTTGCAGACGGCGTCACGAATGAGATGATGTGAGACGAATGAGACGAGAGGTCCAGGGGTTCAATTAGCGAATGATATTCCTGGGCGAGAGTGAGCATTAGCTCTAGTCTTTTTAGTATAGAATCACCATCTTTGGCAGGTTGGAAATCAGCTTCGTCTTGAAAAGCTAAGCGTGAGGCAGGCCCGGAGGGCTGGAACGTTGGTGCCGTTGAACGATCAACTTGACACGTGAGTGCAGGCCACGAATGAGGCGTATGATAGCTGCGGGTGCCATTCGTCTTGAGCTGCATTACATTCGTTGGCTCGGCCAAGAATGAGACGAGTAGTCGTGTGAATGCTTCATTCATCTTGAGGAGTGGTCTTGTGAAAGCTTCACTCAATGCGTGGTGTTAGCCATGAATGAGACAAGTTGTGGCGGAGAACCTTGAGGGCACCATTCGTCTTGAGAGCACCATTCCATTCGTTGCCTCGGCCAAGAATGAGACGAATGGTCGAGTGAGTGACGTCATTCGTCTTGAGAAGTGGTCTTGTGAAAGCTTCAGTCAATGTGTGGTTTTGGCCACAAATGAGACGTAGTGGAAAACCTAGTGGGCACCATTCGTCTCGAGAGCACCATTCCATTCGTTGGCTCGGCCAAGAATGAGATGAATGGTTGTGTGGATGACGTTTTGTCTTGAGGAGTAATCTATTGAAAGCTTGACTCAGTGCGTGGTTTTAGCCACGAATGAGACAGCTTCAATCATACTCTTTTCTTAGCAGTGTTGACGAAAATTTTCACTCGATTCGTGACAGATGTGGTTGAGACGAGATGTCAAAACTGGAAACATCACGCCATGAAGAAATTCACTCGAAACGTGGGTGTGGGCAAGCCACGATCGAGACGAGCTCCATGGTAGTTGTGAGAACCGAGAGGCGAATGTTGGCAGGAACAACAAATGCTCTTGTAGGAGAAGGCAGCGAGCAGTGGCTCCCATCAGTGGCAAAATTGACGGTTTGCATAGAAATGTTGTGGCATTCGTGATGGGGGCGAATGATCAGCGGCAAGAGTCCCAACAACCCACGGTTGATGTGAGGAAAATCCAGTGAAGCAGTGAAAGGAGAGGACGGAGCGACCGTCCGACAGGTCTCTTGAGAATAACAGATGAGAATGCTTTCGTGGCAAGCTCTTTTATAAGGAGGGCTGCACATGCGCAGTGGGTTACCAAGCTGGCTGGATCCAAGCAACTCAAATCCTCAAGGGTAATGAGAGCATAAATGCAAAAAAATTGATAGGTATAGTATATTTTCCAGCAACAAGAAACGAACGTTTTAAAATTACGAATATAAACTGTAATATGAACTTGACAGCACCTGTAAATGCAGGAAGCAAAGGCAGATCCAATGGTGGAGGGTCAAAACCTGACCATGGCAAAATAAAAGATGTGAACAAATTGCCAAAATGGCTTACAACCCTGGAACCAAAAAATAAGAGACCTATTAATTGTCTTGTTCTGGGACCCCCCTCCCCCAATTTGCCAGAAGTAAAATTGAGTTAGTTGCTTAGTCCGTTAAGTTTTTATTTTTTCATAATTACACACACACACACACACTCAGTTTCTACTATGACTCATTTTGACGGGCACATAAGCAAATAATGTAATTTCAGTTTCATTATATTTTTGTCATTTGTCATTACTTCAATTACTTTCGCTTTATGAACCCCTGCTAAAATATGGAACATACAGTGGCGTAGCTACAGGGTGGCAGGATGCCACCGGCCCCCAGCCTCAGGGGGCCCCCGAAGGAAATTATTTAGATTTAAAAAAAGGCTCGTTTGTAGTATACAAGATATTTAATTTGATATAAAGAACATTTTGCCGGCCCCCAGCCGGGCCGGCTAAAAATGGTTTCTTTGTGCCTAAAACATACTTAACCTGATAATTTAGCATTACATTCCTCGAATGTGATGTTCCCCTGGAGGTTTCTTCCGGTGCGCAGCTGCCTGCTTGCATGCCCCCTACCGCGCACGCGCGTGGTAGTCCTCCCTTATAAAAGCGACAGCGCGCACGCTATCGGCATTCATTTTACTCTCAATATGTCAGGCGGTGATTCGAGAGGGGAGGCAGGGCGGGAGTTAGGTTAAGTATGTTTTAGGCACAAAGAAACCATTTTTAGCCGGCCCGGCAAAATGTTCTTTCTTTGTTGCCATAACATCTTAACCTGATAATTTAGCATTATCAGTAGACCTCATCACGTTCGGTGGCGGGCACCGTCCTGACGGGCGCCCCGGGGTGCAAGCAGGGGTTCCCCCCAAAACTTTTTATCTGGAAGAGAAAAGTTTGCACTTTATTCAGAACAGATGATAACAGGAAGTTGGTCTCTTTCGTAGGATTTGGTGGCCCTGAAAAGGGGCTGTTTGAGAGTCTTGCTTCCTTCTGGGTGGCTTGCGTCCATCTGGGTGGCTTGCTTCTATGTTCTGAGTGCTTAATGGGGGGTTGACCACGGTTCTGGCTGCGACGATTTGTCCCAGCCGGTGTAGTCCTGATTCTTCTCTTCATATGTCCCTCAGGTAGTGGGAGGTGAAGGTCGACTGATGTCGCCAAGACGCTGCTGCCAGGATTTCCTCTATTGGAATAACGTTATGGTGGGCCCATGATGTGGAGACCGCTCTCACTTCGTGGGCCGTCACTCTCATGGTCTCATTCTGAGTTTTGTTATAAGCTGCTTCGATCGTTTTCTTAATCCATTTCGAAACCATGGCTGTTGATGTTTCGCCAGATTGGGGGGTCAAAAGGAAGGAAAAGTTGGTTTCTTCCACGGCGGATGTCTTCATGCTGTGTCCGGGCCAGGTAGAAGCGCAGAGCTCCGACTGGACCATCTATAGCTGCGGCTCGCTCCCGTTGGTTACGTTGGCCGGAGCGGGAGCGAGGGAGATCGGGCCGACAGGCTGTTCGTTTCACGGCCGAAAGCAGGAGTCAACTTCCGGACGGTTTCAAAGCTGGGAGGAAGAGGCGAAGTCCCGTGCCGGCTGGAAGGTAGGAGAGGAGCTGCGGTGGTCTGAGGCCGCGGCTCGGTCCCGCTGGCTGCGCTGGTTCGAGCGGGAGCGAGGGGGAATCGGGCCGAAAGAGCTGATGGTTCCTCGGTTGAAAGTAGGAGCCAATTTTGGACGGATTGGTGGCGCTGTGTGGAGCGGGCAGGGGCCGGGCCACGGCGTCCGAGGGACCAGTGCTGGACCACATCGAGGCAGGGCGGCAGCCGAGAGATCAAATAAACCCGATGAAAGAGGCCCACACTTGAGACCGGCTAGAATGGATGGCGTTCCCGCAAGCATGAAGGGAAGCCGCACAGATCATGATGGGAAGTGGCACAATGCAGTGTAGCCGGTGGTCACCTGGCATGGGCAGGCCGTCTAGGTGGCGGGCGGATGAAAGACAGGAGACGGGAAGGGGGCAAACCGTCTACGGGACCAATTCGATTGGTTAGTGGATGACGAAAGACGAGAGGACAGATGGAGAGAGGAGCACCCAGCTGAGCGGACTTATTCAGTACGGCATCATAACTGAAAGGCGGATGAAAGATGTGCGCGGGGAAGAGGCTTTCAGTTCAAAGGGCTTCCAACTTGGACCGGGATGGCATCTCGACCATAAGGTGGACGGGGGATGTCGGAGCAGGCCGAGCGGGAGGGGGGGGGGAGGTGAAGTGCTTGGTTGACCTTCATCACGGTGGAGGGCAGCAACACTTGGGTGAAAGGACAAGTGAGTGCGTAGAGCGAGGAATGGTGGTTTGGCAGATCTTCTCCATAGTGTAAAACGGCAACACCCGAGCGAGCGGGCGAAAGACGAGCGAGTGCGTGGGGTGAAGAAAGATGGCTTGGTAGGTCCCCTCCGTGGTGCAAGACGGCAACACCCGAGCGAGGCGGGTGAAAGACGAGTGAGTGCGTGGAGCGAGGAGCGGAAGCTCGGCAGACCCTCATCATAGTGCAAACGGCAACACCCGGGGAAGGTGGGAGAAAGACGAGTTGCTTGGAGCGAGGAACGTTGGCTTGGTAGACCCCCACCACCGTGCGGGTTGAAAGCGTCTGGACAGGGCGGGCGAAAGATGAATGAGTGCGTGGGGCAAAGAGCGATGGCCTGGCAGATCCTCTCCATAGTGCAAAACAGCGACACCCGAGCAATCCGGGCGAAAGATGCAAGGCAGTTGAAAGACGAGAGAGTGTGCGGAGCGGGGGACGACGGCTTGGCAGGTCCTTCGTGGTGTAAGATGGTAACACCCGAGCGAGGCGGGTGAAAGACGAGTGAGTGCGTAGAACGAGGAGCGGTAGCTCGGCAGACCTTCTCCATTGTGTAAACAGCAACACCCGGGGAAGGCGGGTGAAAGATGAGTTGCTTGGAGCGAGGAACGCTAGCTTGATAGGCCTTCATCACGGTGCAGGATGAAAGACGTCTGTACAAGGCGGGTGAAAGACGAAGGAGTGCGTAGAACGAGGAGCGGTAGCTCGGCAGACCTTCTCCATTGTGTAAACGGCAACACCCGGGGAAGGCGGGTGATAGATGAGTTGCTTGGAGCGATGAATGTTAGCTTGATAGGCCTTCATCACGGTGCGGGATGAAAGACGTCTGTACAAGGCGGGTGAAAGACGAAGGAGTGCGTAGAGCGAGGAAAGCAGGCTTGGCAGATCTTTGTCAAGGTTCAAAACGGCAACTCCTGGGCAAGGCGTGTGAAAGACGAGTTGTGTGGAGCGTGGAATGCTGGCTCGGTAGATCTTCATCATTGTGCGGGATGGAAACACCCGAGTAGGGCGGGTGAAAGACGAACGAGCGTAAGGAGCGAGGGATGCAGGCTTGGCCGACTTTCCGCATGGTGCAGGACGGCAACATCTGGGAAAGGTGTAGATGATTGAGAGCATGGAGAAAGAGTCTAATACATTACAGAACGGCAGACGAAATTTAAGACGGACGAAAGACAGGAGCTTGCGAGATCTTCAACATAGTCGTGACAGTTACGGCATCAGTGAGGCGGACGAAAGACGGCGAGGGAACCAGAAGAGGCAGGGGCCGTTGATGGGTGATCTAATACACACTGTTTCCACGGCTGGATTGGTGAGACGTGGAGCTTCGATGTCGTGGCGGGAGAGGCGAGAGGCTTGAGCAACAACCCAAACTCGACGGCGACATCCCGGCTATGGGCAGACTGGAGACATGCCGAAGAGTGTAGCGTGCGGTTAACTACGGCATCAATGAGGCGGACGAAAGACGGCGAGGGAGCTGGAGGCAGGGGCCGTCGATAGATTATCCAGTTCACAACTGCTTCCACGGCTAGACTGGTGAGACATGGAGCTTCGATGTCGTGGCGGGAGAGGCGAGAGGCTTGAGCACCAACTTAAACTCGACGGCGACATCCCGGCTATGGGCAGACCGGAGACAGGCCGAAGAGTGGAGCGTGCGGTTAGCTACGGCATCAATGAGGCGGACGAAAGACGGCGAGGGAGCCGGAGGCAGGGGCCATCGATGGATTATCCAGTTCACAACTGCTTCCACGGCTGGACTGGTGAGATGTGGAGCTCCAACGTCGTGGCGGGAGAGGCGAGGCCTGAGCAACAAACCAGACTCGACGGCAACGTCCCGGCTATGGGCAGACCGGAGACGGGCCGAAGAGTGTAGCGTGCGGTGATGGGACGGCAGCGGCTAAGCCGCGTGTCGAAGAGTGGAACGGCTGAAAGACAGGAACAGCAGAGCTGGAATCTTCCATGGTGGCAGCAGGGCACAGGAGGGCGAACAGAAAGGCGGACGAAAGCCAGGGGTGGGATGCGGGCAGGAGGCTTGATAGAAGACGGCAACCCAGGAGCATCACGGTGGAAGTTCACAGGAAAAAACGGACGAAAGACGAGCAGGGCTAGAGTCAGCCAGACGTCTAGTAATGGAGTTGGCAGCAACAGATGACTTGATTTTCGCTCGAGACGTGGGGCCAGCCACAGTCGAGACACGCAGCAAGAGGTGCAACCGGCTTCCAACTTGGTTCACTCAAAA
The DNA here is from genome assembly GCA_023313725.1 of Lithobius niger. Classification (NCBI taxonomy): domain Eukaryota; kingdom Metazoa; phylum Arthropoda; class Chilopoda; order Lithobiomorpha; family Lithobiidae; genus Lithobius; species Lithobius niger. Next base: position 61,757 of record JAHWFP010204477.1, on the reverse strand, counting down.
CGTGGGTTCTAGCCACGATTGAGACGAGCAGCAGTAGACAGCAACAGGTGACTTGATTTTCCCTCGAGACGTGGGGTAAGCCATGGTCGAGACAAGCAGCAAGAGGTGCAAACGGCTTCTGACTTGGTTCACTCAAAACGTGGGTTCTAGCCACGAGTGAAACAGCAGCAGTGGACAGCAACTGTCAGGTGACTTGATTTTCACTCGAGGCTGAAAGACAGGAACAGCAGAGGGAATGCAGATGGCTACCAACTTGACTCTTCACTCAAAGCGTGGGTTTAAAGCCACGAATGAGACGAGCAGCAGCATGGGACGGCAACTGGTGTCTTGATTTCCGCTCGAGACGTGGGGGTAGCCACGATCGAGACAAGCAGCAAGAGGTGCAAACGGTGTTCGTCTTGGTTCACTCAAACGTGGGTTCTGGCCACGAAAGAGACGAGCAGATGACTTCCAAGTTGACTCTTCACTCAAAGTGTGGTTTTTAAGCCACGAATGAGACGAGCAGCAGTGTAGGACAGCAACTGTTGTCTTGATTTTCATTTGATGCGTGGGGTGAGCCACGGGCGAGACCAGCTTGGTTCTTCACTCAAAACGTGGAAATTAGCCCGAGTGAGACGAGTAGCAGTGGGCAGCAACTGTTGACTTGATCTTCACTCGATAATGAACAAGGTGGTGTATTCAAAACACGATAGCAAGTTCGATCGTTGTTGAAAACAATCGAAACCGAAACGGGAGTGAGGCGGGTCGCCTGCAATGCGGTACATCCGGGAACTTGGTACGGGGAGCGGCCGAAAGCTGAAGCTCCGTCGAGGCGTGGCGGCTGAAAGTGAAAGCTGAAGGGACGCCGCGGCTGTGGGTGCAGCCGGCCGGAACGACGATGAGCGACCGAGCAGGGTTACGTCGGCAGCTTGCGTGCGGGCTTCGACAGATGCCGGTGATGGCAGGCCGTTCGGCAACTCGGGCGTGTATTCGTCCAAAAGCCGAAAACCGAAGGATGTCATGGGTGCGAGTGTAGCCAGCCGAACGGTGATGAGCGTCAGAGAAGGTTGGCGTTGACAGCTTGCGTCCGGAGTTCGGCAGTTGCCAGCGTCAACTCGGGCGAAGAGAGGGTGAAAGCAGTCGTGTGCGGACGAAATGGAGCAGGTTAAGCGAGGGCTTCGGATGCGGCGGCCAACTTCGGGTATGGAATCCAATTTTCGTGTGAAAGCGGGGAACTATTTTCAGCGCGAGGTGACGTGAGACACCTCTGGAGGAAAATGAATGCCGATAGCGTGCGCGCTGTCGCTTTTATAAGGGAGGACTACCACGCGCATGCGCGGCAGGGGGCATGCAAGCAGGCGGCTGCGCACCGGAAGAAACCTCCAGGGAAACATCACATTCGAGGAATGTAATGCTAAATTATCAGGTTAAGATGTTTTGGCAACAAAGAAACTGTATTTTAAAAATGACTTTCGCACCTACCTGTTTGTCCATCCCCTATCAATAAAAATATACGGTGGCCCTAAAAAGTTTCCTTTCAAAAAAGTGAAAATACGTATCATCACTTGACTAGTTTACGAAAAAGTGGCCCCTATTTTTACTATAACAAACATAAATAAAAATTGAAAAAAGTATGGAAATTTTTCAGCCCCTGCGTTTTTTATGGGCCTTCTTGATTATTTTAAGGAGGGGAAGCCCCCAAGGGCTAATTTTTACCACCGGCCCCATCTAACATAACTACGCCACTGGGAACATACTGTGCTTGACAGTATGGATTGCAACACCCTAATTTCATAATAAACTGAGTGTCTTGGGTCCCAGTTGTTTACATGAATACCATTCACAACCACACTTGGAAAGGCAAGCAGAGATGTAAAACAACCAATTTTAAAGCTAGACTTCTAATCACTGAAAATCAAACCATGGCAACTAACGAAGATGATTTTCTTGCATAACAAATCTTGCGTAACAAAATACTACTTTATAGACACACATAGCTATGTCTTGAAGCTGTTTCATATCATTAAGCTATGGTATAAGCGTTATAAATTCCCACCAACAATTATATTTCTGCGAAATTATGATAAACTGGTTTATTTAGGGGAAGGGGTTAAGGGAGGTTTGGCATCATTTTGACTTGGTAGTGGGGTCCACATTATCAGACAAGCAAAACAAAAGCAGTGCAATAAAGTGCATAATAGATTTAGCCCCCCCCCCCAAAAAAAAAAGTATGATCCCCTTTTCACCAGCTTAACATACGATTCAAGCACGTTTTCAGTATATACGTAGAAACTCCTTTCAATTTTTACTTGCATGCAAACTTGGGTGAAATGGAAACTTTTCTTACATTATGCACAAACCTTTTACCCGTTTGTGAATCGATTCTCTGGGAAACTACTGAAACTTTCATTGAGAAATAATAACAAAATTGAAAACGTGTACCGTAACAAAAAATAACTTGATTGTCCCACGATTTACGTAGAATAGTGTACGCCTTTGTAAATTTTCTACAAGCTATTGAAAAAACACATTTAAATGCTTGTTGTGGTGACGTTCCTTCCAGCTAGTGTTTCAGTTGAAGGCTACACTTTTATATTGTGGCTTGTGCCACCCTCCCCCGTCGTCCTTCTGCTATAACGCCAGCCAGAAGCGATTTCGCCACAAGTGGCAATTAAAATTTTTATTTATCTAATTTGACCTTGCGACAATGAACATTCAACAATTGTTTCAACCATGGGATAAAACATTTGCTTATAAACGTCCTATTCAGTACTTCCGTAATTTCTAAGCGTAATTTCTAATTAAAATTGGAATTTTCTTCTTTAACTTTGGAACAATGACATTCAACAATCGTTTAAACCATGGGATAATACAAGTAACTATAAATTTTAACGTCCTATTCAATGTTTGGGCAATTTATAAGGGAAATTGGGTGCTCGAGAGAAATTTGGGGAGTATTGCCCACCCATTGTACTCCTGTAGCACAGCAATTTTTCAGTTTCCATTGGTTACAGAAATGTGTAGTATTCAAAATTCCATTAATAGATCCGCACTGGCAGCCAGTTGGGTTAGGAACCGAAATGTAGAAATTAAATTGCCTGTTCTGAAATCAAGTTTCAGCAGCTTCCCAAATTTATATCACAAAATAATAGACACAAAAACAAAATGAAAATTTTGATTTTGCATATCACTTCAATTGAGTTTTCTTTGTACCACCAGCATTTCAGACAAGTCACTCTCAAGCCTAGAAAACGGATGATTAACTTTTACGTTATCGATAGCTTTCTTTATACAGTAAGCTTTCTTTACAACAAACAACCTAGTTAGCCAAAAAAATGTTTTGAATACAAAAACTACAAAGGCACTTCTTTGCAGGGAGTGATGTAAAAATTCCTTATGCAGAGGGTGAACAGACAACTACGAAACTGAACTACATAGATATAAAGAAAAGCACAACGGCACAACAACGAACCCATACACTAAAAATAGCTAACACTTGGAAAGTCGTTATTAAGGACTTCATATTTCATTGAGATGAATTGACTGGCCTAAAACCAATGAACTCTGGATCACAACACAGACACTCCTTCTGTCGAGTCATTACTACAACGCCATAATAAAGACATCTCGAATCTGCTATGAAGGCCTTATGGAGTAATGGCTACAACTCTGTAGCCGTTGTAGCTGGTTCAGGAAGTCTTAGGAGCATAATTAGACCATGCAGCTGATTCAGGATGATAAACAAGCATCTCTGTTGTGATCTGGAGTTTGTTGGCAGCTCCGGCCACACCATCTCAATGAAAGTTCCTCACAGAGGCTTACCTAATCGTACTTATTTTTACGCTTGCGTTTCCTTTGCTCCTATAATTTATGGGAATATATATATATTTATTTACCCAATTAGGTGGGCCTTTACTTTGTGTTTCCTTTTCCATTAATGGCAGCAACATTTCCTCCGCCTAATGCAGTCATGGCCATGACTGTGTAGCCATCACAGTGGGTTCGGAAAGTCTTTATTATGGTCTTAGAGACATGGCTTAGATGATAGGATCGTCCTGAGTCGTGATACGAGGTTTGTTGGTTCGAGTCCTAGTCTTGTCAGCGCAATGAAATATGTTCATAATAAAGGCTTACCGAATCTTGGCTATTTTAAAGTGTGCAATTTTTCGCTGTTGTGCTATTTGTTCCCTTTACCCTTATATTTTATAACAATTTTTGTACGTTGAAGAACCTAAACTACATTTAAATTTTCATGCAAGGACAAGTGTGCATATACATTGCCGAATGTAATTTATGTACAATTTTATACTGTTTAATGAACTGGTTTGTGTTTGCTAAATTCTGTGGTTTCTACATCAATAGTATTTCTTTTGAAAACGTCACACCGCTTACTGTGAAAATTCATCTTACGTTGAAGAAATCACTGAAAACACACTTATTTTCACAAAGTCAAGATATCACACTACATATCTTCGCATATCTTCGGGACACAGATCATCGAAAATGTGCGAAGATATGTAGTGTGATATCTTGACTTTGTGAAAATAAGCGTGTTTTCAGTGATTTCTTCAATAGTATTTCGTAAATTGGTTCCTCATCCCCTGTCATGATGGAATTTAGTACACAAGTAGACCCCACAATACTGAAAATGTGTTCTTTATATGGCATCCTTCCTTGTACAAAAGTGCTTTATATTCAAGGATTTTTACCATGTAAACAAAAGATGGTCAGGCAAATAGTTGAAAATTATTATTAGTAGAAACAAATTCCTTACACGGAAGTTCGTTGTTTTTGAGAGTATACTGTAATTAAAATTAAAGGAAACAAGATTTGAAGCGTGACAAATAAAGCAAGAAAATTATATTTTGTTAAATAAAAGGCATTACTGTAAAAATATACGAAAAATTTGTTTGATAAAAACTTACAAAGCCTACAAAATTATTAATTCTAATTAGTGTAGATAACGAACAATGGAATTCAATCTATTTTCTTATAACTAAAATAAACAAAACTCTACTTTCACAAGTTATGGAGCTTGTCTTTATCCCCATTCCCATCATAACAACTGCTCACAGTAAAATTATACTTCAATAGTCATATCTTGACTTTGAGCTTGTCATAACTGTATATGCTAGGTGCTCTAGCACCTGTCATTAAGTACTCTATGATACAGATTCTCCTAACTGACATCCACAAGTAAAGTATGTGCTCTTAAAGCAAAAATGGCAACTTCTTACAGCCCGTAAACATTGTATTTATATTTACGCCAGTTTTTTATCTTTCAGTTGATAGAAGCAGGACATCATTATAAAGGCATCTGTTGAAGACGTCATTCATAACCCAGCCCAAACAAACCAATGTACATTATAGTTTATTATTTTTATAACTTAATTTTATCACAACCGCTTCCTATTTAATTAATTCAAATATATGTATTTACTTAAAATCTTGATATGAAGGTTACTACGAAGTGCAAAAGATTGTTCAACTAGAAGCATACAATCTACCTTTTCCCACAGTTGACGAAGCTAGCTATCATCAACGGCTTTGTAAAAATGTGTCCCGTCAACTCTGTGCTACACACTTTCACAAAAAAAGCTAATAGTTTTAATAATATGGATAAATGTCCGTAGTAATGATTTGCTTGTGACTAAACCAATTCACCAAAAATTGGCCTATGCTATAGTCAATGAAATGCTCCAAAAAATTTTGTTTTGGATACTATTTTTAATTAGTAAAGTAACATGGAAAAATTCCTATAGTTACTATCTAAACTAAGCTAAATTATGCCCATGGAATGGTATGCAATTATCAAGGCATTAACATTATCGTGTACCATGCTTCTAATAAAGTTTAAGCAATTTGTACTACACAATAATGAAGCAGTTTAAAGAAGATTAAGTTACAAATCTAAATATATTGGAGTATCTTAATTTTTTAGTTCTTTTGGAACCCAAAAATGCAAACGCAGTAATTGTCATCTGTTGCATACAGAACTACATGCAACCTAATAATGTGTTAATTTTTTGCCAGCAGTTAGTTTTACCTCCGTTATACTACATAACGGCTTCGTTACATTCAGGCAAGCTCAAGCAACATTAAATGTTCCGTGGTTCATGACAAATAACGAAAGAGCATGTCTGTTTTAATCGGTGCATTTTCTTTTTAAGTTTTCCACCAAATCACACACACACGTTATACACCATGCAGAAAATGGCAAGTTGGCAGGCATTTTATTTTATTATTAGTTTTTTTTTTCCGTAGTTAGCTGGTCAGTTTTAAAATGGGAGGACACACAATCGAATACTAACACCAAAAACTGATTTATAATTAATAATTGATTACTATTGATTTGAGATTAGTAACATTCGAAAGCTTTAAAAAAAACTATTAATATAAGTATTTGAACATAAAAACAGTAATGTTTCTAGTGAAATTAATGGGGAAAACCCCGGCACTTTCCAGCGATGATAGTTAAATGAGTTAACCTGTAAGGTTTTTTTCAGATGTACACACCGAATGCCAAAGAACTTCTTGTTCGTTGCCATAAGCGTATAAAATACGGTATGCAATCTGTTTGCAACGAGATGCAAAATACAGAATGACAATCACAGGTTGCATTTAGTTATGTCTAAATTGACAAAGAATTGAAATGTGCAAACCTTCCCAAGACTTTTGGTGACAGTACCTAACTGATACTGACAGTTTGCAGTTCACGTCACACTATCTCTACCTTCATTCAAAAATGTGTTAGTTGAACATGAGAAGCCTGCCATACATCAGTATAAATAATATCGAAATCGATTACTGTACAAATTCTACACTACTTCACGATATACAGAACGTTGTAAAAGACAAGTATTCTAAATGATTTCTTCTATCTTGATCACATAGATAAGGTCACTTGCGATGATCATAGTAAGCTAACACTAAGCCAATAAGCCCTTATTTGTACCATACACATTTTCAGCAAGCTTTAAACCTTCAATTCTGATTTTGTATGCAATAATTGATGTCTACCGCTACAGTGATGATGAAACAGTTTAGGTAAGAACACTACGGACCTCAACATCGAAGTATTCTAGAGTTAAAAGCACTGCAGTCACGTCAGCATACATCCAACATAAAACATGGTATCTTAAGCATGGTGTCTACTAAAGATGAAATTGAAAACATCAGGACTTTTGCAACATACTGCAATCCTTTCGTTTCCACCATGTACAATTCAAGCTTTATGTGCTGTCTGAAGAGCTGTGCAGTGCAGAGTAACATATTGCAGTTATGCAATTTATTTACATTAAACGTCAGCTGCAAAAGTCGAGAGTGAAAATTACAGAGCGAGCAACTATAAGAAAAGCAGCATGATATTTCAAGTTGCCGATTGGTCGAGAAGATCGTATCGATGACAATTTTCTTGAACTACAGCAGACGTTATTTCTGCCATTTTGACACACACACGAAAAGGATTATTACATGCATCGCATATGCCACAAAAACAATTTATCCGTTTCCTACTTTTCATACTTGGAATTAAATCTTGTTTAGGACTATATATATCATCAAATCATTAAAACCATACGAAAAAATTTTATGAAAATATAATTAAGGGTTCTTTTGTTGACTGTGTATAAATTTTGGAACTATGGAGCTCTCTGCATGTGTTAAAATGAACCTTCAGTTAGCAAAGATGCAATTTTTTGTCAATTGAGTGAAAAGCTCTGTGCAAGTATTTCAATAGTACTTTTTCGGTTTCAGTATCCAAAATTGTGTAAAACCAAGAAATGCAACTGGTTGCACCTATACTTTTCCATTACCTAGAGTTCTACGTACTGGTTTTTACTTATCCTAATATATGTATGTTTCGTTACTGGCTTAAATCGTTTATTTAATGCTCTAGGCCCAAACCTTAAACTTAAAGCTTCTGTAGCTCTCCACCAGGTGGCATCCCTACTCAAACCGCAGCAAGTACTGACACCAATCCCTCACTTTCGTTCGGCGAGAGTGGGGACGGTGCGTGTGAAAGTAAGTATTTAGGATAGTGAAAACTAGTTTAAAAAATTTCGTTTTCACTTTCATCCAAAATGACTTTTGTTAGTGGCTACCTTCACTAACGGGAAGCGGGTTGAACCAAACCCGGATCTATTCGCACAGATTATACCTGCAGTCTCTTAACCTAGTACACACTACAAAGGCAACCAACCGATGGAAAGCTTCAATTGACTTTCTTGGCAGTCAGGCCACACCACCTCTTGCCTACACTACTGCAGCCTGGCCATAACATGTTCTTTAATGTTTGCCCCTCCACCCTCATCTCGTAGATAGCGAGTGGCTGATGAAGGTGTTTTTGTTGTGCCACTAACAAGCTGCCACAATCTCGCCTAGAGGCACCCCTGAGGCAAAATCCCAGGATGATGCTAATGCTTCGCTTCCGAGTCTCCACGTGTAAAGATAAAGAATGGCTGGACTTGGGATGAAGCATTTTCCCCCAATGTTGGGTGAGCAGATCAGACTTCAGAAGCAGTGGGTTTGGAGTCTTCCTTCTTAACGTCCAGGAGGGCTACAAACCATGGTACGTCGGCCACAGGGAGAACCTCCAGGATGGAGGCTCCCTAAGGTTATCAGATTTTGTTCAGTACTTTCTGCAAAATGGAAAATGGAGAAAGACGCAAGCAAACAGCCCCTCCCATGAGATGCTGAGACTACCCAGTCCATTGCCCACACCTGAGAGTCCGGAAACGGAGAGATGAAATTTTGGAGTTGTCTGTTGGAACATGTGGCAAACAGTTCCACGCAGGACGTTCCCCACCTATGAAAGATCATTCGGCAAACTTGGGGGCGTAACATCCATTTTATGGGGATTTTGTCTGTTAGTGAAAGTTCGTTGGCCAGTATGTTAAGTTCTCCCAATATCTCTGGGTATAGCTTCACATGAAACGTTGGACACAGGCTGAAAACCTCGGAAACTTCACCTATCAGAGTACGAGAGCGAGTCTGTGATCATTGAGTCTGCCCCCACCGATTGGCGAATGAGGCAAGGCCAGAAACAATATTGGTCCCTTTCCCAGCCCCTAGGAAAGGAAGCAAACCCTTATCGGTCCCTTTGGGGCCACAGTAAGAAATTCTCTGCCCCACAGGCCCACGGGTGAAGGCAAGGGAAGGGGGGCCAATTTTTTAGAAGCCTTTTAACAGGCTCAAAGAACCCATTAGTTTGGACGAGGCGGTTCGCTCTTTCCCAATCAAGGACGTTTTGGCCGCACTTTCCACAGAGGTATAGGGAATTAATCAGGGCGGGGATGTGGGCCTTTTCTTCTCCTCTGGAGTAACGAGTGGGGATGAAGGGACCCGCAACCTTATCCCCAGTTACCTCTACCTCTGTGGAAGGTGCTGCAGAAGGTCCCTGAGTGGGAAAGGACGAATCATTTCGGCCAGACTGATGGGGGCTTCTCTGAGCCCCTTGAAAGGCTTCTAGAACTGCTCCCTCCCTTGCCTTGACCTGTGTGCAGAGAATTCCTAAGAGGGTCCCAAAAGTGCTGCCTACGAAAGGGACAGACATTGTTTCTGGCCATTGGCATTCCTGAGGAAGCTGGCTTCGGAGCAGCCTTTGCCTTTGCCTTTCTCTCAGTCTGGGAGCAACATCCAGCAGTTGTCCATTGGAAGAGTTTGGAGGATGCATGCAACAGCAGAAGTCGCAGATGTCAGACATAAATTTGAGGAAGTCATCATGCCAATCATGTTCATCCTTGCCTGTAGGCCCCAGTTGAAAAAGGCTTCCTGAAAACGACGAAGCTCTCCATTTGAATACAGTTCGTTTGGTTGCTAACACATCTGGATTCAACTGGTTCTGCCAGAAATTGTTGAATGTTACTGTCCACAAGAGTTATGAGAGATCTGTTGCACAGTCAGTTGTTCGTCCTCTTCAGCCTGACGTGTGGGACTCTTAATACCTTTTTTTTGGGGGGGGGGGGGGCCCTAGAATCATATTTGCGATGATTTTGGCCTCCCGGAATGTCCGATACTACACCTTCTTGGGGGCTCCAGGGCCACAGTGCTGAAAGAAAGTAACTCTTCTTTGCGACATGAGAGTAGCATCTCTACCGAAAAAGTCATTCATCTTCTCGTAGTAGGCGCTCCAGATTTAGAAGCTGATGGAAAAAGGCTTGCAATTCAGGAAGGTGGTTCGGATCGGGACAGACATCGTCGGAAGTTGAATACGTATCAAGGGCAAGGGTCCATTGAGTTTACTATGATTTAACAGGCTTTTCTTTGCAGAACGTAGATGGCAAATAGACTGGGCAAATTCCCCCTAAGGGATAAACTTCCTCGTAAATATCCTCCAAAGTAACTGAAAGATAATTGTCCTCCTCATCATACATGCACCCGATGACCCTCCCAACCAAGCAGAAAAGGGTGGAGGATCGCGATGCATGTGGCAATCGGCCTCCATTGATTTATAGTCATGGAGGGATTCCCAACACAATTCATTAAACTTGGTTCGTAAAAAAATCTGTTTATGGAGCACGGGGTAAGAAAGGTCTTCCCCTCCCCCCTGCCCTACATGACAGTACAGTACTTTGGGAGCACTGCTACCTGCTCCTTCAGGCTACGTCCCTTTATGGACTCGATCAGACAATGGGGCAACCTAGGTACATGGATACGTGGCGACGTAGCCCTCATTCTTGGTGAACCACAGCTGCATGGCGACGACGAATGCCATGGTCCCGGGACCTGGCGACGTCAGCTTGATACATTATGCTTAGGGGACATCGCCGAACGTATATGCTCCATCGGAATTCACGTATTTACGTTTATAGTCCTTTCTAGATGGTAGAGTACCTCCCGTGTCCTGAGCCACACCAGAGCTAGAAACATCAATGTACATTCTGAATGGACGAGTTAACTCCCGTTTCTCGGGCCACACCACAGCCAGAATTATTTCTGAATGGACGAGTTAACTCCCTTTTCTCGGGCCACACCAGAGCCAGAATTATTTCTGGACAGACGAGTATCTCCCTTTTCTTGGGCCACGTTGTTAACAAGAATATGTTTTGCTCCTTTTTAGCTAATGCACAGTACCCTTTGAAACCATAGTTTCATGCTTGCGTTTTTCTGGCTTGCACGACTTGGTTTGACGATCATTCGAAGACTTATTCTAGTTGGCCTTGGCTATGACACTTTCACCAAGTAGATTTACTTCTGGTTACACCGCCTCGTGCCGTTATGTCTTTCGGAAAAAGAGTAAACGATAGCGGACTCAAAACGGCTATGCTGTGTCCTGGTTGACATATCTGTCGTCGGAAATTGAGTGCTGAACCGACATGCTGGGCTTCAAGGGAATTCTGGGTTAGTCCCAAGGCAAAACGATGGTTAATTCACCTCCAACGGAGGGCTCACGCTCACCGAATCGCGTCCAGACAGGAGGTTGAGATCGAAAGAATAAGGGGGAACACAAGGTCATCTCCTCCTTGAGTAGCGTCCGCCATCTAACTTTGAGAAGTGGTTGAAAGCGGTTACTACTCGTGTAATTGACTTTTAACTTCTTGCCGCATGGTAAGACTTTGTTTCAGATACATAACCGCCCATTGAAGTTCCAATAGTGCGAATTACAGAGTTCATAAATTCAACAGGCAATGCAGGATTTAAATTGGTGTCTTTGGTTAACAAAAGCCTATCAGGGTTATCAGGGTTATCAGCGGATGTTACCCTAAGGTCAAGGGAAATGCAATACAAATCCAAACAATTGGAGCATTGCCACTGCGAATGTTGTTGGTCGGATTTGTGCCACTTTTTCTGAAAACTTGCAATTTCTGCCTCGGAGTGCTGTAGACATACATCGTACGGGTTGACAAGGAAATTACACGTACGGGTTGCCAAGGAAATCACACGTCCGGCATTGTCTTGAATATCGGCATATGATAGCGATTAAGTGGTGAATTTCTGACATCTTTGGAATTAAAATTTAACACTTACACCACCACAAGACTTGTACAAACGAAGTTCAACTTGAATTTCCTGGTTTTCACCTGTCCCTTCTTCTGAAGCACTTTTCACGGTTGCCGATTTTACCTTCACATGTTGCCGAGTAACATTTTGCCTCATGCATCAGCTATAAAGATCAGTAGTTAATTGCCGCACGAGGCAAAATGTCAACGGCCAAATCGTCGACCATAAAAAGTGCTTCAGTAGAAGGGGACATGCGATATCTCAAAAAAATCAAGTTGAACTTTGTTTGCGCAAATCTTGTGGTGGTGTAAGTGTTAAATTTTAATTCCAAAGATGTCCCATATTGTCTGCAGGCGGCATGTTTATCTCCACGGGTTTTAAAGTGCGAGCACACTGGCAACTACAGAGTTGAATTCTCCAAAGGTTTTAAATTGGACATTTCGTATATAAGCAGAGTAAAAGCACACAACCCCGTAGACTGCCCTCCAGTGACGTAACAAAGTGTCTCTGGGCCCATAGGCAAAGTTTATGGTTGGGCCCTCCCCCCCATTTATTGCTCCCCCCCCCTCCCTCTTTGACCTTTCCGACTGTCTTGGTCCAAATGATACACATACTGTCTGTACATTGTTTGGTTTACGTTACTCGAACAACCAACAACATTTCAGCCCAAAAAAGTATTTTGAATGCAAACGAGTATAGCCTACATTACATATAAAAAAATGTTTGTGCGATATTTTTTAGCCTACTTAACTGTCGAATTATTATTACACTTGTTAAATGGGACCTTGTACTTGCTTATAACATATTGCACTTTGAACATGAAATTTACATACCGTAGTTAGTTCACTACATGAGGCTTTTAAGGTGATGCTTTCGGCATGCGTTTCTCAATGCAAAAATGTCAGTGATGTTGTTCATGTCCATATTTCGATGCCTGATGCCCGCGCGCCCCCCCCCAGTTGCAGGAGCCCGTAAGCAACTAGGCTACCTGTACGTTAAGCCACTGGCCCAATCGATAAGTGAAGGATTGTGGCTATGCCTGCCACTTATTGGGGAACTGCAGAAGCATTACAATTAAGGTAAATAAGTGATTTAAGCCAATAACAAAAGGCTTATTTTTACCATCTTTTAACTGTATTTTTGTACTTCTGCTCCGAATTTGAAGACACTATCATAGTTTTAACTTGTGTATTTCCATACGCGACTAGTCTCAACTAAGCACTGAAAACTCTTATCCGATTATCGTATTCGTATGGGCACCACTTTATCAACTGCCAAAAAAAGTACACTACTAAACCTACTGAGTCAAATTAAGTTTTGCAACAATTCCTGCTTTTATGAACATTAAACAGCAAATGTTTGTACAAGTGCAATTTTTTTTTAATAACTTTATATTCTAAATTTTAATTGCACAAATGACATCCATAAGTCATGCTACCAACAAAAGGGAGTCTTTTGCAAATGTTACCAATAATGATTCTGCAATGCAGAGTACTTCAGTTTCCTTATGCAGCTTTGATGGTACAAGTAATTATTATATATCTAAAAAGGAATGAAATACGAAAGCAAATAAGTTTTGTTCTGAAATTCAATTCTGAATGATTATTACCACGTACAAGCCCAAGGCCTACAATGTAGGCCAACTGCTAAGTTATTAAAACCAAATAAAATCTCGAACGTTTGGACCAGACTAATTGACAAATATGGACTACGATGCAAATAATTTTTTTAATACATGTAATTACATTGCAGTGTGTGTTAAAATTCTGTTAGACATTTTACAAAAGTGTTGTAGCATTTTCATTATGCTGCCAATTCTCATGTGAGGTTGGTTGGAGGCAAGCACATTATTTATCACATTCTCACAGTCCACATAAAAAAATCACTGCACAGGCTTTCAAACATGAGTCTATGATTTGATCATCGCGTATATCCTACCATAGCACGTTCAGTCCAGAATTCATGACAACAAAGAATGGTAGCTTTAGAGTTTTTGTTGTGTTCAGAAGTCATCGACCTTTGCTGGCCTATAAATCAATATCCTGATTCTATGCTACGGCAACGCAATTGATGACTACTGTAGTATTCGGCAATGTCACCACACACGTGTAATAGTAATACGGCACACTATACAAGGCCTCCATTCGGCATGATTTATTGGATAAGCTATGAATTCCATTCACCAGCAACTCGTCGTGATTTTTTGTTGTTGTAATGTACATGTAAGGAACATCCATAGTAATTGTTTAATTATAATGTTGATACACAATAAAATAAAACAAAATACAAATCAGTAATTGTTTAAGTCTATTTTTTCTTCTGTGCGTTAAGATTTCAAGTTAGTACTAATGATAACATATGCATCACGTGTGGAGTCGTACACAAGCATTGTGCACTACATTTCAGCGAGTTGCCTTTTTATTAAATGGGCCAATATGGGTTTCAAATTTGTTGTAAAAATTTCACGGGCAGCTTTTGTATTTGTACAAAACTAACCTATGCGATACTGTACACAATCGCATCTGTAAGTTACAAACGAAGCACAGTTTCGTAGAGCAGCTGATTCTGCTTAGTCATCCCGAAGACGTATTTAAAAACTACATTAATTATTACTGGTAAGTACTAACTTTTAGCATCAAACAGGTAAGAAGCAATTTACATCTGTTGCAGTAATAAATGTTTTTCGTTTTGTCCCGATTCAATCAACTGAAATAATAAACCGTCACAAAAATGGAACGTATTAAATTGGCATGTTTCAATTTGCACACTGTTCCAATATGCAGACATAACATGCTTAAGAAGCCCACTACAAACCTGCGTTGAAACGCATCAGTGTAGCATGGGAATATTACTTCACTCTCACTGACATTCCTCTATCGCACAGCGATTTCTTAATTCACGTCTAGTCCCAATTTAACCAAACAAGACTAAACAGCATAACTTTATCCCCATATTAAACCCAAAATCATTTTTATCATATGGTAATGAAATAAACTTGATAATACAAACAGTACGTGTGTTACTACTAAAGACATATTGTCCAACTGGATTTCACATGGCGCATGCAATAATTTGCTGTGCGGGGACGGCATGGTCGGGAATACTCCAGTTTTGTAGAAATGATCCAACATTGCCTCTTTTTCATACCATCTGTCGAACATCCACGTAGTCATGCCTTCTAAATCTCGTGGCACCTTTACAAATGAAATAAAAATCAATGATTCTATATTTTTACAACGTACACCATTTTAACAGATAATTTACAAATGCTTTTAAAATTCAACAGAAATTGCACAAAAAGGAAATAATCTGACGTCCTTTTTAATTGCTAAGGTTTTCTTGGGACATACGGAACAATTTTGCTAAGAAATTCTTACGCTATTTTACACACAGGGTTTTGTACAACAACTTTTATTTGAAAATACAGTAGCTTTTTAAAGAACTTGTTATCAAAATTCAAGTTCATTTCTAGGCATTATCAAGACTTTTTTGAGTATTAGCTTTATAAGTCACCAACAAGAAAATAAAACAGTAGAGTAAAAACAAAGAAATTCACAGTTTGCCAACAGGCATTGCCTTGTTTTTTTTAAAAAAGATTTATTACGTAAATGCTGCCAATTGTTTGAGAAAGACTAAAAAACCAGGGTCTGCACCTGGTTGATTTTAGTTTTTATTGCTTATACGAAAATATCCATTACGTGTTTTATTATTTAACTGTTTTCACCATTTGGAGCTCTTATTCACTAGCTTCCAAGTTGTCTTCCCTGCCAGGTTGTAAACATTCCTATTAACTGGGTTCGTCTATATAAGCGGAACACAGTGGAGCATAAGCATCTTTTTTCCTACACCCATGAACCTTGGTCCATCAGACGGGAGGCAGGGCGGGCAAAGGTAATGTATATTTTCGTATAGGCAATAAAAACTAAACTCAATTAGGTGCAGACCGTGGTATTTTAGTCTTTTTATAGCCACGAAAATATAAATTACCTGTTTTATTATTTAGCAAACTTCGTCACCTGGTGGCGGGTAAGGTTCAGGAGACCCACGTTACGAGCCGGCGACCTCACAGAACGTATCCTGATGAAGACACCCGATAGTCCTATAACCCGAAGCTCCGGGAACCACAGTCCCATGAAGGGGAATCAGAAACGGCGTATGAAGCAGTTCGGGACAATAGTAAGTAACGGCTCCTCACCATGGGGCAAGGTGAGAGATTCATGCTTAGGAATGAAAGCCTCTTACCTTAGTGTGGGAGTGAAAATCCAGACGGGAATCGGAACACAGCAGCATATGGAGTGTAGACGGAAGTGGAGCAGTCCACACCGGGACTTGCTGCAGAGGAATGGCGTTGCGGTGGGCGTGTAGGAATCGCACAAGTTTGTTGTTAGCATAAAAAGGCACATTCCATAACACGTGGAATTGGAACGTAGCTGAAGCACTAGCTTTGAGTGGAACACATTGGGCGGTGACGTCGGACAAGGAGCAAGTCCCAGCGAGCCAGATGTGACTGTCGTCCCGTCCCCATAGTCTGCCCTCTCTTGTTTTGATAAAATA
Organism: Lithobius niger; assembly: GCA_023313725.1. Taxonomy (NCBI): domain Eukaryota; kingdom Metazoa; phylum Arthropoda; class Chilopoda; order Lithobiomorpha; family Lithobiidae; genus Lithobius; species Lithobius niger. Next base: position 45,284 of record JAHWFP010204477.1, on the reverse strand, counting down.
ACGACGAGTAATATCAATATACATACAAATACTACTACTCCTCTTTTTTTAAACTGCTTATTTATGCATAAAGCAGTTACTGAAATATTGCTGGAAGAGAAAAAGGACTCGCGTCGTGACGTCACTAGGGACCAGTGTCTAGTGACGTCATGTCCAACTTGAGTCGTTTATTCGAACGGGTATGTCATATCACTTACAGCGTCAGGCCTGATGTCCCACATCGTCAATAGAGTAACCACGATTTTCGATGAGAACACGTACCAGCAAATTGTAGGCTTTGTTACTGAACAGTTTATGATGAAATCGTTAGCCTAGAATGGGTTCTAGATCCTTGATCAAGAATTTTTTCCAATTATGCGTGCGTGTGGAAAATAAGTTAAACCGGAATTAAGCTAGTTAGTTTCAGGTTTTGACAATACTGCATGGAAAAAGGAGTCTATCTGTCGTTCTTCTTTGAGTGAACCGATAAAAACAAAAATGGCGGCTACCTTGCACTTCTCCGGTCATATTGACAATTCGGGTAGTTATGTCGAACAAATAGCGGCTCCTGCTAATCAGGTAATTATTGTATAATCGATTATTTAGTGTAACATTTTTTGTAGTATAAATTCAACAAACATGTGAGGCAAAGGGATAGTGCATACCAGGAGTGTAGCTGTAGTACAGAGGAGCCCCGATATTATCTCGGTACGATGACGAATTTGGAAGGCAGGGGCAGCGCTACAGAATTCTAAATTCATTCCACGATCATTTTCGATAGACAAATAAACAATGGAGAGCTATGTCTTTCGTCTTGAATCGTACACTTTTTTACTTAACTTAAAAGCTAACACGCATTATGTTTGAATAATGCATGCAATATACAGGATTGCTCATCCTAAATCCCCCCCCCCCCAAAAAAAAAAACCCACCAAATGTGACATCTTCCTGTCCCCTCAAGTCTGCCAACAGTTGCACAGTCAGGGGTGGTTTGTTAGTCTGTATGTACAGTTATACTTTTCATTGGCATCCGGTAATGTGGTGGGAAGGGGGGGGGGGGGGGAAATTCGCGGGGGGTCTGGGGGGGGGTAAACGGTGTTCCCCCCCCCCCCCAAACTGTGCCGAAATATTATTAATTTGTTTCGTTCGTTTACATTTTGTTTTATAAATCTTTCCGACTGAGGTCCATTTTTCAGTTTTCATGGGTGTGATGGTGGTAATCTAGCCCCCCCCCTCCAAAAAAAAAAACCGACCGTGGTCATATTGCATGCCTGAATGTTTAAACCTATTTAGTAGATTTGTATTATTGGAACCTATGTCGCTTTTAATAATAATAAGAGTGTAATCGGAGCATTGGTTATGATGGCTTCTATGCGCAGCGATTGTGTTCTCCGTTATACCCCAACCACTGTTACCCACTATGAGCCGTGAGCTCATGATTTTTTTAGCATAAGCAGTTATAGTATTTATTAAATTTTTTTTTTTAAGCCCTTTGTCGGCAGGGGAAGCACGGCAAATCTCTCGTGGAGACGTGGAATGTGGAGTGATGCCTGGAAAGAACAGGGATAAAAGACGAAGTGGTGTCAAATGGCCATATATGATACGTGGATAGCTGCTGTCAATTCGTAGATGTAGCTACCCTCGACCAAGCGGCAACCAACGGACAGTCACTTGTAGAGGCCGGCATGACAGTTGAAACTCCGGAATTAGGATCGGTAGGCGGGGTAAAAGAGCGGGAGGCTGTTGCAGATGGGTCATGGAACGCGGATGGCAGCGGAGAAGGAGCGTCTTGTGGTAGTACCACAGTAGGACTGGCCAGGACGGCTGGAGAGGAAGGCTGATGAGATCGTGGGGAACGAAGACGGAGATTCGTCTGTGCGCAGTAAAGTCGCCGAGTCCGGGAACGCGAATAATAAAAAGCTCGCCAAGGTGGTGAATTTGGAAATGGGTGAGGCCGAAGCATTTTGGTTTTCAACAGGGCGTAATTGACGCACAGAGTCCGGTGGCGTTGTTGCAGGCAGTCTAGATCATTGGTTAGGATAATGTTTGAGGTTTTGGAGTTGAAGGTGTCCGGCAAAGCGGCAGCGGAATCGGCGGCAGCACGTAGGGCACGTAAATCAGCATTTTCGGCACGGAGAAACGAACGCTCGGCCGAAAATGCCTCGGCGACAGAAAGAATGAATCTAATGTTCGCGTCCACATTTTCTTTATCATGAACGAAAGATCCCGGCCGCGGGTAAGAGCCGCACGGAGCACTGAAGCGGAGTGAAACGGCGGTGGTTCGGACAGGGGCGGAGTTGATGTTGGAGAAACCTGTCCGGCTAGGCAGACAGTTTTGGGGGAATCCCGAAGTGAATCGTGAGGAATGAGATCGTTCCACGGCCAACTGCCTCTTCCTTCGAGCAGCTCACATGCAAAATTCTTCTATCTTCTATCTTTCACGAATTAGCCGCCATTTCTTCGGGGAGATGGTGACACAGATGCCGCAGCGGAGAGTAAGGCCATCAACACTTCCGATGATTCTGACAGCATGAGTGGGGGTTGAAGTGCACACACGGTCCTGTAAACCCAATACACCCCCAAGGCTTGGGATCGGGCACGTTTGGCAACGGGGCAGGCAGAACAGAGTTCAGGAGCAACCACCACGGCGGCTGCCCTAGGAAGAAAGATGCTTATGCTCCGCCGCTTCGGGGCTATAAAGAGACTAAAATACCAGGGCCTGCACCTGGTTGATTTTAGTTTTTATTGCCTATACGAAATTATATTACCTTTTTTATAGCAGCTCTCCCCTTTTGAACATACTTCCCCTAAAAGCTTGAAAGTTGACTTCCCTGCTGAGCTCGTTAATAGTACTGCGCATGCGTGGGCTGGGCTTGCTTATATAAGCATGCCGCGCCAGCCTGACAGCATCATTTCTCCCCATTCCAGAACCTAGTCCATGGAGGGAAGGCTGGGCGGGATGTAGGTAATGTATATTTTCGTATAGGCAATAAAAACTAAAATCAACCAGGTGCAGGCCCTGGTATTTTAGTCTTTTTATAGCTGACGAAAATAAACATTACGTCACCTAGGAGGAGGGCTAGGTTGGAGTTTCCCGCATTACGAGCCAGCGCCCCCGAGGAACAAGTCCCCGGTGAAGACAACCTTAAAGGCCTGAACCACTACGGATCATCGGGGTTGATGAGTGAAATTACAAGTACGGTGGTGAGGCATCTTACTGAGGTACCCTTGAGTGGGATTAGGAATGCGACCTGTACAGCTGAAAGCTTTAGATACGGATAGTATTATTATTATTATTTTTTTTTTTTTAAACGTGAAGACAGGATCGCAGATAAGGAGTCCAAACACCTAGAGGGACAAGGTAAAACCGGTTATAAATGTAAGACCTGCTTACCTTGTTGAGGAAGAAGGAGTGATGGTGTCAATGGTGATTGATGGCTTGGATCGGAATTTTCTTATTGCATAACGAGGCGTAATGGAATAGATGGTGAAAGTCCATGTAGGAGGAACCGAATCTTAACGGTGTCACTAGTTTTGGCACAGAAAGGTGTTCTTGAATAGGAACGATAAATGTTTAGGATTGAAGCGATACACAAAATGTTAGGAAAGTTGATTAATATATCTAAGGAGTGGAAGGAGAGTGAGTCCACGTAGCCCGATGGTCCTCCGGTTGCCGGGAGGGCGACGGGAAATAGGTGCCTCACCGATCCTAATAATGATAATGAGTACTTGGTTGTGGGTTAATGGTTATTGTAAGACACGGAAACCAAAGGCTACACCCCTGGCTCATTGACGGCAGGGGGAGCAGGGAGGATCACTAGAGAGTAAAGCTGAGTGTGTGGCAATCCCATGAAATACTGGAAGGAAAATCGGGGCGTTATCAAACTGCCAGACAGAATAACTGGATAGTCCATGTAAGACTGAAGGTTGCAGGAAGATACCTCCGACCAGTTTAATAGTCGTGCTTCTGAAGCAAAGAAGGGGGGGGGGGGGGGGGGATCGGTGGAAGGGGAGCGAGCAATCGTCACCGTGGCAGATGGATCCTGAAATGGTGAAGGTAGAGGAGATGGAGCGGCCTCGTGAAGGCGGCGTGTACGGGATCTAGCGCAATAGTATGCCTGCCGTGGTGGAGAGGACGGGATTGGGAAAACCCAACGTCGATTGTCTTTTACCAATGCATAGTTAATGCGTAATGCATGATAGTGGCGTTGTAAAATCTCCAATTCATTGTTGTAAGCTTCATTTGTTGCACAAAGAACCGTGTTTTCGGCTTGAACATCGTCGGTGGTTGCGGCCGTTGCTTGGAGTGTAGGCAAGGAGGCTACAGAAGCACGAAGTGTGGCCAATTCATCTGCAAACCTTTCTGTGAAAGAAAGCACAAAACTAATATTAAAGTCTTGATCTCTAGCTGACAAGTGAACGCCATGAGTGAGTGCTTCACGTAAGGCTGAGGCTGGAGGAAAGGGTGCAACCGGGTGGATCGGGAATCGGTGGCGCAACAGAGGGGACAGTAATGTTCGTGTTTCGTGTAGAGACAGACTTTTGAGGAGCAAAAGGACGTTTGGCCACTTTACTGCGAACCGGCTTTTTTGGAACGGACGAGAGACCACTGGATCCAGGAATCGCGTTGGTGGAAACAAACGAAGGTCTCTTACGTGGTTTTGAACGAGAAATAGTCTTGGGTTCTTGAGATGGCAATTTTGGTGATGGAGTAGTTGAACCTTGCGCAAGTGGTAGTGCCTTTTTCTGTGCTATACGTAAGGCACGTTGACGAGACTATTTTTGATTCTGCCGAATGGCAATCCACTTTGTGGGAGAGATCGTAATACAGATTCGACACTTTTTTTGATCCCCGTCACTTTCTCTATGGTTATGGCGAAAAGGGTGTGGGTCAAAATGCACTATATTACTTGTAAATCCGAGACATCGGCAAGGTCGAGGTGAGGGCATATTAGGAACTTGAACTGGTGAAACTTGAACCGCTGGTAACGGATCTTCAGGAGACGAGTCAGACATGTTGAGCGATGCGTGATAGTAAGTCGAATGGTACTGTTGAAGCGCGGGAAAGCACATTAAGAGACAAGAGGGTACTGCTCGCCCCTGGTGTCAGATTGACAGATGACAGGCATGGGCAGGGCAATTAGGGGATCGCTAGTAAGAAATCGAGGGTGAACGGTAATCGTTGTGGCAAACGAACCGTGGTGCCGACAAGAGGATAGGCGATAAGGACGTAATTTTGATACGAAAACCTTTCGTATTAGGTGTTGAGACAATAATCAAAGTTTAGTAGAATGCTCTAGTACAAACCTCCCCCCTTTTTCCTTTGCCGGGTCACAACGTGTGCATGTTGTTATTTTGTTTGTGTTTTTTTCTTCTTTTTTTGTTTGTTTGCTGCTTTACAGGAAGCGGGATAGTTAAAGGGAACCGTGAAGGGCCTTGTAACAGCAAGAACTGACGGAATCAACAGGTCGAACTGTGAAGGACGTCCAGTTAGTAGTGAGCAGGGCCCCCACAACCGGGGGGGTTCAGGTGGACACTGTACCCAGGCCCGGCCACTCAAGGGGCCTGCAAGGCCTAAAACAATTTTTTTTTCTGCAATTACGAGTTTTGATGACTACGAGTAACATGCTCGATTTGTGGGTATTGTGAATTTTTTGTATACTCCCAACAAACAACAACTCCAATCCAACGGCAACGAGCAGGAGCACTGCAGGGCAAGCTTGTCAGGCAGGGAAGCCATCAAACGTAAGCAGCGTGGATTAATGAATTAACCAACTAGGGATCGACCCCCATTCCAAAGCAGACGACATCATTTACGCACCTCTCAAAACAGCGAA